>JASKDV010204973.1:0-10642 GCA_032466395.1 Aegires albopunctatus
AATCTCTCTGTATTGAATCACTATCACTTGTAGATCCGTATATTTTGGTATCATCTGCGAATATTTTACAATAACATTCCAAATTCTCTGGAAGATCATTAATAAAGATGATAAATAACAAAGGACCTAGGACACTGCCTTGAGGGATGCCACTCGCAACCTGTGTGTAATTTGAACAGGAATTTCCAACTCTGACTCTCTGTTGTCTGTTATTTAAGAAACTTGATATCCAGTACAAAAGATTACCATGTATATACGTATAAGCGTCCAGTTTCTTTATGTCTGAGATGAGGAACAGTATCAAATGCTTTACGGAAAGTCAAGATATAATACATCAATACATTCTGATTTTTCTATAAGTCCTGTAATATCATCCATGACTTCCAAAAGCTGAGTGACACAGGAACGATGCCTGCGAAAGCCATGTTGGCATTCACTTAACAAATTATGTTGTTCCATGTGATCCTGTACTGCGTCTCGTATAAATGACTCTAAGACTTTGCAAACAATACTAGTCAAACTTACTGGGCGATAATTCCCTGGATCTAGTTTCGAGCCCTTTTTGAATATGGCTGTGACCTCAGCTTTTCTCCAGTTACTGGGTATGTTTCCCTCAGATAAAGACTGATTAAAAATAATTGTAAGAGGTATGCTGAGTTCATGGCAAAGTTCTTTCAGTACTAGAGCAGGTATTTTGTCGAGCCCCATAGACTTATTTGGGTTGAGTGATTTAAGTTTATTGGTTACAGCTTCTTTTGTAAGAATCAACTCACTTAGAAACATATCTTTGTTGTGTGACGTCAGTGTCGGTATATTTTCCACGTTTTCCTTGGTAAACACACTGCCAAAATAATCATTGAGAATGGTTGCTTTCTCTTCATCATTAGTAGTAAAATTACCATCAGGTTTCTTTAAATTACTGATGCCCGTGGAGCGTTTCAGCTTTGAGTTGACGTATGTCCAGAACTTTTTTACATTAGTCTTTGTTTCTTTGGCCACACATTTCTCGTATGATTTTACAGATTTTCTAATTTGTTTTTTCACTGTATTTCTAGCAGTAATGTATTTTTGGTAGTCGTGATGGGTTTTTGAGAATTGATACCTTTTATAAAGGTTATATTTTTTCTTTATGCATCTCATGCATTTTTTATTCATCCATACTGGTTTGTTTTTCATTTTTGAGTCACTTTTGGGTACATATTTATTGAATGCCTCATGAATGGTTTCAGAGAAAAAGTTCCACTGATCCTCTAAGGACATTTCCATCATCTTATTCCAGTCAATATCAGAAATAAAAGATCTCATGTTAACAAAGTCAGATTTATGAAAATTGTATCTTGCACCCTTTTTCTCATTACTGATGCTAGGTAGGTCAAGTATAATCTCAATCATTTCATGATCACTTTTACCGAGTGGTGTAGAGTGCTCTATGTGCCTAACTAGAGTTTCATCATTTGTAATTAAAAGATCGAGTGTGTTGCTTTTCTGTCCATGTCGTGTCCTTGTAGGTTTGGTTATCAGCTGTGTTAAATACAGATCATGGAGACAGTCAACAAACTGGGTTTCTGTATTACCCTTGGCGGAACCAATCTTCCAATCTATTTCTGGGTAGTTAAAATCACCGGTCAATATTACTTTGTCAAGTGTCACATTAGAAATTTTATTCAAAGAATGTATCAGTTTATTTGTACTTAATTCTTTATCAACAGTCGTATTTCGGTAAACGCAACCTAGTAGTATCTTTAATGAGTTTACATGAAGAATACACCAAAGACTCTCATCGAAGTCACTTTCATTTAGAACATCACATTCTTGAGCGTCCAAATTAGACTTAATGTAGGTGGCTATACCTCTCTTGGGTGTTTTATTTGTGAACAGTTCATAACCGGGTATGTTGAATTCAATATTGGTGTTTATGCCATCTTTTGTACTCTGACGTTTAGGTAACGTCTCTGTTAGTTGAATAATGTCTAGGTTTTTTGTCTTTACTATCTGGTTCAGTTCATCCCTTTTGTTTGTAAGACTGTCTACATTAGAATAGATAATTAAAAACTCATTCACAGAACTATACTCTTTGTTAGACACATTAGTCACAGTTGCATTCTCAAAATCAAACGAATTTACACTATCTACATGGTCTTTATTTAGTCAATAGTTTTTTGCTCCTCCTTGGATTCCCGAGGGGCCCTGGGAGAAGTCCTGAAATGTCACAATCTTCCCATTGCGAATTTGTATGTAATTCTCACCATTAGCTCGCCTAGCCTTCAACTCCTCTCTTAGTTTTCTATCTTTTTCTCTCTCTATGGGGGTGAGGTCTGGATTTATGTACACTCTTTTCTGAGCATCCTTTTCATCTTTGTCTGGCGAGTTTCAAGACCTCGTTTCGCATCTCGGTGGAATTCACCGTCACTCTCAGGAGTCGAGGTTTGTCCCCTAACTTGCCCACACGAACTGGATCACTGAATGTGTCCTCTTCTATTTCCAGAGCTTTTGATCCAATGACCTTCACCTTTTCTAAGTCTTCTTTTCTTTTGTCCTCTCTGTCAATTTTTGAGCTTTCCGGCACATTCCATATCACAATGTTATTCTTTCGTTTTTCCCTTTCCTCTTTCTCTTCCATCTTAATCTCCAAATTCTCTGACAGTCTCTTTTCACCAGCTTCTAACTTTTCATCTACTTTCTTCTCAATTTTCTCATCAACTTTAGACATGATGTTGTTCTCAAGCGAATCAAATTTCGATTTCATGTCTTTTAAGTCCAACATCAAGGCCATCATCTGATCCATTCTTTCTTCAATCCTCAATAACTTTTTTGTCTCGTTTCCTTTGGCCGACAAGCATTCCTCACAGAGCCACAGTATTGCCTTATTCCCTTTGGTCAGGACCTCGTATTCCTCTATGCCTAGATCAGTACACTTGCTATGATACCATTGGTAACATCCATTACAGGCGATGCACTCCTCCGTCACTTCTTTGCTGCAGTCGGCACAATAACATTTCATTTTATCTGATGCCATTGCCATTACTGGTGCGTCCTTATCCTTATTCTTGTCCCTCTTTCCCTTCGTGCTAGTCTTGTTGAGTTTCCTTGAACTAGAGCCTTGTCCTCCTCTGCTGAGGCTCATTGTCTATAAATAAATAGCCTAACAGTAATAATCTACTATATATATAGATTGGTGATCAATCCAATCAGGATCTAGATCTAGATCTACTTTGCCTACCGTCACCTGATGTAAAAATTTTACCAAACCTACCTTCAACTTTATATGAAAATGAAGATCTAGAAGTGATTCTAGCACAAACAACACACCACAACCTGTCAGTTAAACACACTACCTGTTAGTAAAGTTAGTTGCTGCTTGTTCCTGGGCCGATTCAGGAGGGGGCTATCCTATCAACGTAAATAAGGGGAGCCTGTTAGTGAGACCTGGGCCTAACTAGACAGAAATGCTTAAAACAGATAAATCTAGAATCTAGATCTACGATTTCCTAATTTTTTGCTACAGATAATTTCAGTCCTTTCTATAGATCAGTTCTGAATAGTTGTTTAAACAATAAACTTGAGTGATAATGTCCAAAAGTGTAGAAAGAACAGTCCAAATTGAGAGGGAATCAAATTTCCTCCCTGTTATTTCCCACGCATGCTCGCTTTCAGAACACTAACAAACCTAGGTCAACTGAAGCATGCTATTAATTGTAAGGAACTAATAGGTTCAAAATGTGCATCTAGGAATGAAAGTGTATGAGTTTATGTTTTTTTTATGGTTTAAAATTATTGTGATCCAGTAGGGTATAATTAATGTAATCAAAAGTACTGTTGATTTGTTTTAAGTAAACAATACGCTCTTGATGTTAAAAAAGTTGGGATTCTTCAACAGTGATTTTCAATACTTTCAGCTGTAAAGGTGAATATTGCTACACATTGTCATAACCTTTACACTATCCTTATAATATTTCATTAAGCCGGCTTTGAGACATAAGATTTCATCCACTGCTTTCACATTATCGAGAATGAAGACATAACTTAACATATGGCTATCTATTATTATCATCTAATTATAAAAAAATTACTTTATAATATATTATTCAAGATTGGTTCAATTAATTGAACAAAAAGAGTTGCTCTCATTGATTAAAAAATTAATAATTTACCCATTGTACAGATTTTAATTATGATTTTATCTTTCATTCTTCAGTCATGGTTAGATTATTTATAATTATTTTTTTTTTTTTTTTTTTTCCTTATTTCAGACTTCTATTTATATACCACCAGGAGTCTCCAAAGATTCAGGTGCTTTATTCAACATTGTTGTTCGTTATATGAAAACCCAGCAATTGTCAACCTATATGACTCGAATGTATAGACCTGAAAAGGTAAGAGGAAAATTAGGAAAACGTAACAATGGATTTATTAGTGAGGTGGATTCTTTATAATACAGAGCCTTAATGGAACATCTCATTATAATTTTGTTGTTAGTTCTTCATTCTTAAGCCCCTTAGCAGGCATACTTATCATTTTGAGGAATAAGAATGGTGTTTTATGACATAAGCTGAGAATTCAGGTATCATATTCTTTTACAAATCAGGAAATTGGACTAATCAGATGTGATATTGACTTACTAGACTTAGGGGCCTGCTAATATCTGGTCAACAGCCCTCGCTGCATTGGTTGCCATTGTGATCCTGGTTCTAAGTGTACATCACTGCTTTCAATTCTGTGCTTTGCATGAGATTTTCTAAATTTTTCTTTTCTTTTAAGTTCAACATTAGTGTTAAGACGAGCAAGATCTTTATTTAGAAAATCAGTAGAATCTAAATTGGTCTGCCTTTAAATTTCATTTTTAGTTTTGAGAAGCGTAGATTAATTGCCTTATTTGCTGGTATTTTGATGTTGTAGAGTATATGGTCAAAAAGGTACCATCTGCTCTCAGTAATGAAGGTGTTTCATTGTTTCATACACTTATTGGTTTGACATTTTAACTGGGTATCCAATATAAGAACTTTTCTTAGCAGTTCTCTTTGGAAGGCATTTAGTTTTTTTAGTTTTGCTTTGTATTAATGTCCACTTGCCTCAGACGTATAGCTGTATCGATTTGACCAGGCTTTGAACATTCTTACTTCGATGTTTCTTTTGACTTTGATAAAGTCAAAGATGTAATTTACCAAAAGGATTGTTATAATTTGTGGTCATAAACAGTGTCTCATTTATCTCCTCACTCTTAGTTTGTACATGAGCTCATGCATCATCCTTCATTTTTTACAAATAAGAAATTCCTGCTATGAATGATGTAGTCGAATTGTTAATGGCTTTGATTTCAAAACAGATTTTAGCACCCCACTGCCATTTGTCAATCCAATCTTAAAGAAATATAGCGAAAGGGAGATTATTGTGCTTCTTTGGCTTTATAAAATTGTTGCTCTCTTGCACAGATTAACTGACAGGTCTAAAAAATATGCAATTGCATTTGGTGGATTGATATAGGGGTGACTTAGTGTTATTTAACAAAATCAAGGTATTTTTCTGTTTAACTACCGGGTAACCAAAATAAGCATTTTAAAAATTATATTATTAAAAAATGGCTGCTCCCTAAAATCAAAACAAATCATTGACATGACTTGATTTCAGGAGGTCGTCTAGAAACCAGAGGTTTTGTTTTGATTTCTTGTTGAACTCTCTATATGAAAATCCTTTAGCAATTGTAAAAGTTATCTATCCAGGCAAATATTTGCTTATCTAATAAGGTAAATTACAGCTATTTTTTTCCAGAATAATCGCCATTTGTTTTGCCACTATGATCGAGGCCTTATAACCTGACAGTCTAAATCTGCCGTTATATCTGCATAGTGTGTGTTGGCCTATATGTAGGCTATTAGACCACATTGAAGCATAGTATGTAGAATCTAAACACAATGCAGGAAGCATAATCCTAAACCAAATTAAAAATTCATTTCTGTTCAGGAAAATTATAAATGTAGCTTACCGGGTGCATTTAATCAACAATAATAATATAATTCATTAATGTAGCATCATTCTTTCCTGCATTGTCGCGGGTGTATTCAACTAGTGACTTGAAAAAAAAGTTATAACATTTTCAAATTCATTTTCATTTATGTAGGTACAAGCCACTCGTTTAATGTCAGTGAGACAAAGTCCATCAGGACACCAACTTGTTTTCGTTTTAATTTTTCCAGAATTCCCACCCAAAGGTAATATAACAATAAGTACTCATCCATGGAAACATAATAATTAACATCATTTGCTTCAGTTTAATCAACAGAAGCTTGGAAATA
This sequence comes from Aegires albopunctatus, assembly GCA_032466395.1. Classification (NCBI taxonomy): domain Eukaryota; kingdom Metazoa; phylum Mollusca; class Gastropoda; order Nudibranchia; family Aegiretidae; genus Aegires; species Aegires albopunctatus. The sequence continues at coordinate 6,291 of JASKDV010204973.1, forward strand.
TTTTAATATATCAATCCTTATTTTTGTGTTCCTCCTTTTATTTCATTAAAATTAATTTTTATAGTCAAAATGATATCAAGGCCAATTCCACTACTATTCAGCTTTCTGTGCGATGTTTTTGTAAAAAGGTTTTTGTGATCTATAAATATGTGATTCAGCAATTGAGATCTTTTCGTGGTCTATCTTGAATATTTATTATCCTGTAATAAATTGAATTCAAATTATTATAGGGCAATTCATTCGTGGAATCACATCTTTCATTTCTGCAGAGCCACACTTAATGATTCTAGTCCTAGAACTTCTATCAGTCAAATTGAGGAACTTCCGATGTGACATTCCTGTTTCAGCACAGCAGTACAGAGAACTTAGTCAAGGACAATCTTTTTCTGCAGATGTAAGTATAAGTATATTAATAATATTAAAATTAATTTATAAATCATTTATTGAATTACCAGCAATCAAATATGCCAACTTTGCTCTGGTCTATACAAAAAAGTAGCATGCAAGTTATTTGACTTTGACCGCTGAGAATTTTAGTTGTATCTAAAAGACATGCAACTCAAAGAAATCTCTATATCTTTGTAACCAATGCATCTATCCATACCAATCTTGAATAGAAAAAAATACATGTAAGTCCATCTTGATTTAGTATCAGATAAAATGGAATATCATTATAATATTGAACCGTGCAATTTGGGTGTAAAATTAAACTTGCAAAAAATCACTCAAGAAAATATGTATATTGTTTGCTAAACCTTTTGAAACTAACATCCAATACTATGGACTGATTCTAGAAAAGGTTGGGGAGATTATTTGGTATAAACCAGATAAGAAATCAATAGTTCCTGCAAGATGTTGCTGCATCTCACTCTGCCAAGATTGCCTTGTGATAGATCAACGACCAATCTGGTCATAAGCGGTATGGGCACCTCACAGCCCTGACCTTAGTCCAATGGACTCTTGTCTGTGGGGTTATTAGGAAGATAGCTTTATGACAAAACACTCAAAGGCTCTATGATCTCAAGAAAACAATCACATGAGGGAGTTACTAGATGAGCAGTTTCAGATTGTGGTTACACTAGTTGTCAAACGCATTTGAATGAGCATCAAATGTAATAGGCGACAGTTTTGGTGAACGTCTTGAAAGTGTTTAGGTTTGAATTAATTTTACATGTAGGCCCTATCATATATATCATTTAAAATTTGGATCAATCCCCTTCCATCATGCATCATTCTATTAAAATATTTCAATTGAGAATAATTGTATCAAAGTTTATGTGGGTTGCATGTTTTTTGGGTCACCTAGTAGCTAATAATGACCCATTATTTCAAGCCTCAAATTGTTCTCCAACTTAATTAACAACAGTTATTGTACTCAATCCAGATATCCACACCTTACCACAACATGTAACTTTATTATGTACTTGCATTGAGGCAAAGGACTGTATTATATTCTGTCAAAGAGAAAATTGCATATTTATACATATGCAAAACAAGGGAAAAACAGCCCTTTCTAGAATTGACTCAACTTTTTATATTATCATTGCGTTGCATTTTACTGATTTATTGAAATTTTTTTTTTTTTTAATGTTCTGTTTCCAGATAAGTCAAACCTATGGACCCACTGGTTCAGAATATCTCTACCTGACTCTACAGGGACAGCTCACCTGTATTTCCCTTACCACTGGAAACAAAATGCTTTTACTTGACAATTTATCAAGACCAAAAGGTGCGTTGATGATACAATTTTTTGAAAAGACATAATATCATGACGATAATTATTTTCATGCACTTTTATACCACAGTGATAAAAATAATATTGCTTTCATCAGTTCCACTTTAATTTTGTTTACACTCAAAAGAGATGGAAAGTTCGTGTGATAAGCCTTTCCTGTAAAAATTTTTATCAAATTTTAGATAACGGTAAATAATCAATGAATAGAGCTATAAAACTAAGTAATATATCAAATTAAAGATATTTTCAAATACTGACAGACAAAATAGTCTAAAACTAGCTTACTATGTGAGGGATAAAGAAATTGCTGACATAAGTAAGAGATATTGTGAAAGATGCATAAGTTAGCCAAAGTAGACCTGTATCATACTGTGAGTTGTGACCATAATATATTATTATGCATGCTTAAAATACATTTAAACAATCAAAATTTAAGTTTGGCCCACAATATACAGCAAAAAAAAAATGTAAATGATACTTCCCTCCGACATTAATTGAAAGGAAAAAATGCGATTGATGCGATGGCCGCCTTTACAACTGCCTTCAGCCTCCATGGAATGCCCGCCATTGGCATGCATTTTACATTGCATTTTCTAATGCCATCTGGCTACCAATTGATAATGGATTCTATTCAAATAACTCGCACCTCAGGTGATTTCAACTTACTGTGAAATTTTGACACAATCTAGAATATTATGTTTTCTTTTAACAGTACCTGTTTGCCAGAGAAAAAATAATCGGAAGGCCTCATGACGCACATCTTAAAACTTCTTTCAACTTTTTAAGTAACTTCTACAAAGTCAATATTGGCGAAATAAACCTTATTAGAACAGGAATTCTGGATCTATTTATAGCAACAAATCAATGACAGTTTCAAATAACTGACCAATAGTGCGAAGGGAAAATAGAGGGATGGGAAATAAGATAGCACATTGCTGTCGGTTTGGGTTCCACAAGCAGGCAACGACTTCTTTGTTTCAGGCAATCTCTACACAGTGTGTTTCTATCATCCCATAATAACATTATATATTAATGGAAAGGGCTTGAACAGCCTTTTCTAATGGTATGCTAATTAAGCTGCTATCCCTCCACTGAGAGGAGTGAGGGGCGTGTAAAAGACAAAATTTGCGATAATAGTCCACATAAGATAAACTCGCTTAAGATAAATTCTCGTTTATAATAAACATTTCATATGGTCCCTATTTTTTCCTTATATAAGCCAACTAATCAAAGTCCGGTTTAGATCAACTTAAATTGATCTTGATCCTCTTAAAATAAACTTTTCTCTGCCACAGTGGCATTCTTTCCCCACCCCCACGCATCAACCCTGACCCTTATCAGAATATGCATGCACTTGCAAACAGAATCGTTTCACACTGGGTCACCTTTGCTGTCAGCACCACGATTGGGCTGGGAGAGAGGTTGCGCACGCACAAAGCATCTGTTCCAAAGCGATACTCAGGTACATTGTACTAGAGTGTCGCGTTGATCTGTGCCACTCTCTCTTTCTTTTTCTTTGTCTAGCCTAGCTCAATCGTATCAAGGCTATGCCCGCATGGTCAGCCTACTGTGGTACACTTATTTTTCTCTCTACTCTATGACCATTGACAGTTTGAATATCAGTTTTAGCACATCTAGATCTACGCTAGTCTATCGCAAAACGAGCCTATAACTATAACAGAGAAAAATTGAATCACAGGAAGATAACCTTGAGCCTGGAAACCAAAATGCAGCTTCTCAAGGATGTAGATGGCAAATCAATGAGGCAGAATGAAATTGCCATGAAAAACGGGGTGTCCAAAGGCACTGTCAGTTCTCATTTTCAATTGAAAGCTTGTTTCCCTTGAAAATGGATAAGATAAACCTTGCTTAAGATAAACTTTTTCCCTGGTCCCAAGGAGTTTATCTTAAGCGGACTGCACTGTATTGTATTAATGTGATATGATTTGGTTATCATGATGGTGGAAGTTCCCTTACCAATAACATGTCGGAAGGATAAATTTTCAGGTGGTTACTGCAATCATCGATATCAAAGTTGCTAACATCGGCACACAGCATCATAGCTGATTTCATAAACTCAGATTCAGGCCTGAAGGTGATGTTACATTTCTTATTTGGGTAACGTCCACATCTGAATATTTTATCCTTGCACGTCTCGCAATCTTTGGTTTTTACTTGCAAGTCATATTTCTTGTACACATCCGTCACAGAGATAATCTTGCTGCATGCAGCTTCATCCTGATCTGGTTCCACAAATACTGACACTGACTCTTTAGAAATGAAAAACATTGAATGAAGAGAAAATTAACAAATTAACGATGGGACATTGACTATCGCATATAAAATGTGACCAGTTCTAATAGGCCAAAAATATATTAAAATATGACCAGTTTTATAGGCCAAAAACATGTTAAAATATGACCAGTTCTATAGGCCAAAAACATATTAAAATATGACCAGTTTTATAGGCTAAAAACATATTTTAATATATGACCAGTTCTATAGGCCAAACATCTATTAAATTATGAACAGTTCTATAGGCTCTCTCTCCCTCTCTCTCTCTCTCTCTCTCTCTCTCTCTCTCTCTCTCTCTCTCTCTCTCTCTCTCTCTCTCTCT
>JASKDV010204984.1:0-10640 GCA_032466395.1 Aegires albopunctatus
AATAATAATAATAATAATAATAATAATAATAATAATAATAATAATAATAATAATAATAATAACAATAATGATAATAAATAAAATTCCTTTATTTTCATCCACATGTGGAAATTCATTTTACAATGGCATACATGTTATGAAATAAATTGTATATTTACAATGATATAATAATAATTATACTTAATAATGAAACTAGATAAATACAATAAATTTCACAACAAGTGATTGTTGGTCGCCGTAGTACAGTGTCCTGCTCCCCCCGATTATAAAATTGATACTCATTTATACACCTGAGACGAGCAGGGCAATTCGGTAAAAGTGGGGTAAATTTTCTTGCTCAAGGAAAAAACACATTGGTCAAAGCGGGATTCCAACCCGAGCCGCTCAAATGCTTGCAGCCTGGTGCTCTTATCCACACCATGAATAACAAAGTTGTGTACAAATCTGGCAGAACTAAAGGAAAGACCATGTTTGCGCCTCTTTCAAAATTTGAAGCAGCTCAGTACAAGACTTATCTTGTTATTCTGACTAATGAGGTATTTATGGAGATGAAAAAGCGCATTGAGCTATAACGGATGGATTACAAAAAGGAGGAAAAATGATTTCCGATGAACTAAATTTAAGGACCATTTTAAAAAATGGATTCATCCTCTTTTGATCTGATATACGATGCAATTATGCTTGAAAAATTACTACCTTGGCTTGAATTCTTCTTTCTTTGCTGAGTTCCAGCAGTTTATTTCTATTCTCCTCCAACATTTCATTCAACATGGTCAAGTCCTCCCTTCGTCTTTTGCGTTCCTGTAAAAGAAATACAATGATTTAAATAAAAAGAAATGAATCATTAAGATTACAAGAGAACCCTTATATTGGTCAAAATGCAAGATGTTTCTTTAATGAATGTATTTTGCTTTTTATTTTATGTTGATATCTTAAATGGTTGCAGAGATATGATTTTCTTAAGACACCTAATCAGCGAAAATCAAAACTGAGAAAATTGTGTCTAAAGTTATGGTTTTCAGTAAAAATCTTAATGGGCCACGATAGTTATTCAGCAACACGAGGAATTTAGACTAAAATTTCAGGGAAATATTTGAACACAATAAACAAAAGGAAGCAGATAAGCAAAAAAAAAAAAAAAAAATGTTGTTGAAGTAATCAAAAATCAACATTGTAAGCCCATATCTTAAAAGTAAGCCTAGCGACGTGAAGAGTTTTCCTATGCCACCACACATATGAAGGGCTCAGTGCAAGAAGTGCCTATGTACCATTTGGTCGTTTTGAGATGAGTGCACTTAAAGATTCTAAATTTTCTTTTAAATCATGTCAAACACTTCTTAAAAATTTTAATGACAATAACTGCTCAGGTGGTGTGTTTTCTTGATGGGAAGGTTGCTAAAAGATGTATTCGTTTAAAATTTGTGAATTTATTATTCTCTGTGATTTGTCTTAACTAATAATATAGGTTACAAAAGTCTTGCAATATTCGATATAAATGGAAAACTAATAATATAGGTTACAAAAGTCTTGCAATATTCGGTATAAATAAAAAACTAATAATACAGGTTACAAAAGTCTTGCAATATTCGGTATAAATGGAAAACTAATAAAATAGGTTACAAAAGTCTTGCAAAGTTCAATATAAATGGAAAAGTAATAAAATAGGTTACAAAAGTCTTGCAAAGTTCGGTATAATTGGAGAAAAAACTACAACTTAAAATTTTAGTTGATTTATGTCTATTGCAATAATAACAATAATAACAAATGAGTCATCGAACACACAAGCAAAAGAAAAACCACTATCCTTTGAAACGCTAGAACAAATATGGCCCCTTTTAGGACGCATACTAAGAAGGGATCCAGAAATTCGAGCAAACAAATCAATGACGGCCTACTTTAAAAAATGTGGGCGGATCCATATTGAGGCAGACCGATTACCACGCTACCAGAGTTGATCTCAACCAAGACCTAATCCTTCACATTGGTCGAATATAACATTTTTATAGTATTACTTCTTATAATACAGCACTTTCTCCTGATAAATTTGTTTTTGTTTTACATTGATACACGATTGTTGGGCTATGACGTTTTATTTTAAAAAACACCAGGTTAACTTTGGCTGAGAAAAGGACAATGTACGCATATAATATCTTCAACGCAAGCTGTGTGACTTCCTCCTGGTTTTCCTGTGCCATTACAAAATATTGAAGATAACAATGCTAAAGGAATGATAAAATCGTCTCACCTCATTTTCCAGCTTTGCTCGTTCTACCGCCATAGCTGCCTCTTCTTTTTTCTGTTGTTTGGCTTCTTCCAGAGCTTTGATCTTTGCAGCCTCTGAGAGAAAATGTCATAAAGCTTATGATGAAATACTGACCTTTTTTTATTCTTTCTTTTTTTTTTAAAAACACATTTTAGTTCTATTACCTCAGCATGTCACAATTGATTCTCTTTCACAAATCCTTTTAGATCCATTTTTTTAAGGAAACCGGTACATTCAGAAATGTTAAACATTGACAAAATTGAAAAAAAAAAAAATGTAGCTTAAGTACTAAAAATACTTAATAATTACTTAGCTTTTCATTGCTAAATATTGGCAAAAAATATTAATTTCATTACTATCTATGAAAAAGTTAATTAAAAAAAAACATACCAAAAACAAACACATAAACAAAACCCCCTGACCTTCATTTACAAACTGATAGTATAATAGGAACAACAACAAAAAATTCACATCCTGATGTCTTCATTTAAACATGATAATGGAATGACATCATTTTGCTTATTAAAATTAATCTAAAATAATTCTACAACAATCATTCAGAATAATTCAATATTGAAAACATTTGTCATTGTACTAGCATGCAAACATCTTTTCATAAAAATATGCATACAGTACTATAAACATTGATAATTACATAAAAATAATCAACTTTCCATGCATATCTGTGAACAATGATGATATGTAACTAATTGGCACAAGATGACATCTTGTTTATATTAATAACCTGTGTGATTTAAACACATTCTATCTTAAGGAAGAGGAAATAAATCTAAAAAAATAAATTTGCAGCAGTGAATATTCTGTGACAATCTATGTTTAAGGAATAAGTATAATTTCTTGGACATCGATCTATGTAAACAACATTGTATTGCTGCATTACTTTAATCTTCAATTAGCAATTTTCCAATTTTGATTTTTTACAGAAGGAATAATACTTGAATGTCCTGAGCTCTGAGTTTTAAATGCTTAAAAAAAAACCCAGTTAGAATAGTCCGTTAGTGTTTTGGTTCCTGGGAGACTTCCTTATTGACAAATTTTGACAAAATTCTAAAGGACGATGTATTAAACTATCCCAATTTCATTTTCATCAAGATATATATTTTGAAAAATGCACAAATTGGCAGCTATAGTTCTGCACTGAATATAAATGTAGGCCTACTGAATATTTCTTTTGAAATTCTTTAAAAAGACAAGTTATCATAGCCTCACTGTCACATTAAAATCTTAAGACAAGTGTGACTTTTAGAAAATTGTTTTGATTGATTTGACCAGCTGTAAGAAAAGAATTGAATTTGTAAAAGTACTAAGATTTAGTACCAAGATTAATTAGAAGTAAGGTGAACACATGAATTTTACGATAATCATACCATCAACTTAACAAAGTAAAAAACAAAATTTAACAAAATAAATGAACTGACAAAATAAAAATAAAAGCTAAATAACATTATTAATTCTAGAAGAGCGCTAGTGTTTTTATTATGGCATGATCCGGTAAACCGAAAAATGCGGAGGTGGTAAAATAATCCCCTGGCATGTCCATGATGAGAGACAGGCTCGCTTTGGCCCCGACATTTTAGACAAGAGGTCTTTGCTTCTTTAACAGAAATACATTTCTATTTAGCTCGTGTTATTAAAGAAAGTACTTTTGATTGAAAGATATTGTTAGATTCCAGCCAATGAGATTAAAGTTTGAATTAACATAGAAGCTTTTCCCGCGAATTTGTTATTCATAGATAAAGTGACAGTATTTACTGAGCTTTTGACCAACACATTTTGTGGTCTAGTTTTTTTTTCTTCTTTGAAGCGAAGACACACTTGTGCCTAGGCAATGCTACTTTAATAACATCGTGAGCTTTTCTTGGGTTAACAAAATGATAATTTCGATAAGTAATCATTAAAGGCATTCAATGCATGAATTAACCAACAAGAAATGTACTCAAGACACATAGGAAGGAATGAAATGAAAGTAATCTACCAATGCAGGAGGGAGTGGAACTTTTAGCCAGGGTGGGTGAACAGTCAAAAAATTCTTTCCCTACTTGAACAGGGCAATTTGGTAGGGGTTGTGGGTCGCTATTTTCCGCATCGCTAGAAATATTTTCTTCTTTCCTTTTTATGTCTGTATCCTTTCTATGTTTCTTGTAGTCATTTCATACATTAAACAATAAAGTGAACAAAATATTGTTTTGAAAGATTCTAATCTTCCAATGTCAAATGAAGAATAGAATATGGCTATGTACACCTTTGCTTATTCTGAATTTCATTTGATATGCTGATAAAAACATCTCTATTCAAGTGTCAAAGTACCCATGCCCATATGTTACCAACAATTTCTGTTGTTTTTATTTATTTTAAAGAATGAAAAAGAACTCAACTAATATTAACATATTCCAAAACCAAAGAACAGAATTCGTCTTGTTGCATAAAAGCCAAAACACAAATAAGGCAGAAAAAATAATAATAAAAAATCAAAATCAATGAAAATTCCAGCCCCCATTTCTATCGGTTACCGAAGAAAAGATGCTAGCAGTTCAACAGAATAACCTGCCTATTGTTCACCTCATTTTTTCCTCCACCATTTAGAGTCATAGATTCTTAATTTCCAATTTTGATTTTCTTCCTTTTTGTATTTTCATGTGGAGTATAGAGGAAGAGGAAGCAGAAGAGAGACTTGATGAGGACTGTATGTTCATGAAATATTTATAAGCTAAGATGTATAGGCTGAACTGAATCTATTAGATATTTTGTAAAAATTGTACAAAGCATTACAGTATAATCAACATTGGCCGTGTTGCACAATAAAATATATGGTGCACATAATCAGCCAGAATCATAGTTCAAACTTATTTTATGCATTCATCAGGATGCATTTATCTATGCATAAGAATCTAACTTTTTTTCTTAACAGCCTCAAATGGGTTTGTAGATATTGGTTACTATTATCTATCCCAGAGTGCCACGCATGTACAAAGTAGGTTATTCTGATTAAACAGGTGAATGATAATTTTAAAGAACAACCATAATGTAAATTATTCCGCGCATCCTGATCTTAATGAATGATTATCTCAACGAAGAGGACAGAAAGGTGTTCACCAAATAGTTAAAATTTAGTTTAGACCTGTAATCAATTACTGCTTTACTTTTGCCAGCGAATGAAAATTATCACTTTGCAAGGCCTCTCTAATTAAATCATGGTCTTTGACAATATTCATATCAATCTTGTTATATAAGTGTTTTACAAGATTTTCTTTTCTTATCGAGGCTTGCTTAGCAAATGAACATCAGGGGTCTTGCATTTCCAACTTACTCACGGGATTACGATTGTGTAGATTTTACGTCTGCTTTAAGTTTGCACTTACGACTTCAAATCTAGATGTAGAGGAATTAAGGATGTTTCCAAAATTATGCTTGATTTATGATTCTGGCCAAATATGATAAATAAAGTTTCATCTGAAGAACTGCTAGACATGCAAAAAAGATTACAGTTATGACCAGGTACTGTTTTACTTACTGTTGTTTTTTTCACCTCTTTCAGATGAAGCAGATCGGTTTGTATCCAGAGCATTAAAGGTGAGGTCATATTCCCTGCCTTGATTAATTTTCAACCATTTAAATTGTTAACTTGGATAAAAGACTTTAAAAGAGATCTATTAACTTCCCTTGGTACACCATTTTTCTCAACGTAGTTTCTTCTTCTTTATGATATATCTTGAAGACTTTGATTATCAATTCATTATTCTTCTATGAATATAACGGCACCTAAATCCTTTGAAATAAAGACTTTTTTAATATATTCTTCCTCCTTAGACATACAATATTCATTTAATTGCAGCCATCTTAGGCCTCATGTTCTCATGGCACCTGAGGGACACAATTCTTAAAAATTGCATTTTTCTCCTTTCTCCCAAAAGAATTTATCATTTAGGTTTGAATTCTCATACAAATTACCAATTTTCGAAAAGTACTAAAATGCCACAATATTTGCTTTGTGCTGGATAAATATTTACTCAGCATTACCTTTAGGTATTAGGTATCTCCATTCTCATTTCCTGTATCTTAACCTTCATCGATCTTGATATCAGTAATCAGAGTAAATTGTTGAAGACATACATGCAATCAATGTATTCAATAAGAATGCATTAAATAAAGAATTTAGCTTAAGTGTGCTTTACATCAATTAAATTAATTGTCCTGTCCAATTCAAGATTAAGAAATGAAGGAGCAGGTCTTAAATAAATAATACACAAAAGCCTACCTTCTTCTAGAGCTTTTCTTTCTTGCTCTTCCTTCTTTAAACGCTCCTTATCAGCCTTGGACATTTTTCTCTTTTTGCCCTGAAAAAATAATTTCTTTTATGATAATTTATTTTTTTCATCACAATAGGTAAATTAAAATGTATAAAGCAAAAATTCATATGCTTACTCTGGAAGTACGGTATGAACACGGTGTACGCGAACAACCCGAAAATCTGCATTTAAGATTTTCCCTCAATAACTATATATCAAGAAGATAAATCCACCTGTCAAGCGTCTCGCGGCAATCGGCTGGTTTCCCACTCAAAGTATCACGGTGGTCTAATTGCTATGTAGGCGATGCAGATTTTGAAGTCAATAATTGGATCACCATGAACCGAGTAATTTTTGCTTAGTAACCATGAAACTTCCTGGGTATGTATGGAGATTTATCTCTTGTATGATGGTTGGTTTTAGAATATAATCAAAGCCAAAGCGCCAATTTTACTTACATTAAGTTTTTTAAAGCCGCATTTTCAGCTAATTAGTCTGTTGTATGTTACAAATAACGTCCCTCTTTAAACTTGTGTAATTATTTACGCAGTTGAGATAATTTATTTCTATCTTCACATATTATGTATATAACTTCTTCACAATGAACTACAATAGCCTAAAACACCATGCTATAAACGATAAATCAATTGCGAGGCAGTTAATTGACACCAGAAAAACGAAAAAAAAAAGCACTCGTCAGCCTCGCCGTGAAAAGCCGATAGTACATGTAGAAGACAACGGTGTAATCCGATACCTCAGCTACTCCGCCACTCGAACTTAAATTCTATCTCACTGTACGCCGTGTGAAAGGTGTTATGTTAAAACTGAGGGGAATGAAAAAAAAAAAAAAAGAAAAGAAAAAAGAAAGATGGAAAATAAAATAAAAGTAACCAAAAGGAAATTATATTTGTGTGGTAAAAACAAGTTATTGGTTGAGGAAAAAAAAAAGTTTATTAGTGGGAATTAAACCATTCCAAACCAGCTGGTGAATAGGTTACGTCTTTACTTTAGAAATTAAATGGATGTGTAAAGAATCATGGGTAATGCTATTGCTCGATTCAAACTTCATATTATAACAACTTCCATATTTCTAGTATGGCTTGGGTAATTTCGATTTAGATATTATCAAATAGTTTTTCAGCATTAATCACAACATACTATTTTTAGTGAGAGAAAACGTACAAAAGATTTGAATTAAAAACAATAATCTTCACAGGAGTGTTACTTCAGGAAATTTTCATTTAATTTCATGGGAAGGATTATATGGGAGCTCACCGCATCAGCCATGTTGAGTTTTTAAAGTTCTGCTTAACTGTAGAGTTAGTGCTGAAATTAAAAAATAAAATCCATTTCAGGAGGAACCTTCAAACCCAAAGAATTAATATTGGATTGGATTTTTATTTCATGCATACTAGGTGACCAGAAATAAAAAAAGGGTAGCAGAAAGAGACATTTATATAAAGTGTGCAAATTCAGATATAAGAGGTATAATCAAAAGATTTGTACTAGAACTAATAGATGTAAACATAATCCCAGATCATAAGAACAGAGGCCAAAGAGAAGTGTGGATGAAACTGCTCCTTTTAAACGGAACTAATTTATTACCGGCAACTGGCTCACTCTGTCCAAAAAGAACCATTGGCCAATGACAGAGGGCAAGCATGAACATAGCGCTTGCTGAAAAAACACAAATTATACTTGATTTTACTGGGCGTTTTAATTTTAGCATGGTTCCTTTCATTTTTACGAATTCTGCTTGAGTCACACTGACAAAATTTTGCTAATTTTCTTCAAAAGTCAATCAGGTAAGCTTGATGTTTAACCCAATAAACGCGGATGAACACAGCCTGCGTCGCAGAGCTTTGCCTTATTTTGCGGACTAACGCAGGCTGCGTTCATTTGATATCTTTTCATTTTTGTTGATTGTATGAATAAAAACTTTTGACAAAACTGGCAGTATTGTAACTTCATTTGTAGAGAAGGATTTTCCTTTCCTTTGCTTGTGCGATAAAATGAAAGTCTCTTTTCCCACTATTTAGTTTTGAGCTCAGCGCAAAAAAAAAACCAAAAAAAAAATAATTCAAGATTAAAAATATTCTGCGGTTATTGGGTTAAAACGAGATTGTGAGTTTGATATAGATCTAGAAGTAGCAGGATATGATTTAATACTGTGAAATATACCAAAGTCTTTTAATATCAATCTCCTGTCATTAAGGGTTTATATGGTGCAGCAACTAACTTTTCTCTGAGAAACCTTTTTTTTATCTGGTCAGCTGGTAGGCCTCTATAGTGTTAAAGAGGGTAACAAAAATTTCTGACTGATAAAAACAAATACAGATCTAATTAATTTATTTCTAAAGGGCTACAACTATTCCCCACACCAGAAATCCTTCCACAGAAATCCTCCCTAGCTTTCAGTACACATTTTAAACACTGTTGAGAGGAAAACTTCAAATCAGAGTTAGCAAGTTTGTCAATGCAGTTGCAATATCATGTGGTGTTTATTATTTGGTTTGCATTTGTCAAAGTGTTTAAGAACATGCAGGAGAATGACACATCAACAACACATCAGTAATTTAGATATAGCCTAGATCTAATAGCTGGAACTCCAGGCAATATTATCATTCAGGAATTCACATGCAAGGACAGAAAATAAGTCAAAAGAGGAATGATAAATGGATACCTGAAGCCATAAAATAAATGAATAAATGATAAACATAAGTTAGGAGAAATGTGGCGTAAATTGTGGGGATGTGTAAATCTAGACCTGGGTTTAGCTAACGCATAGTATTTATCCACCCCGCATAGTATTTATCCACCCCGACCTCTTGAAATCTTTTGATCGTGGGTCTGAATCTGAAAGAGACCTCGACTCAAAGTAAGAGGTAAAGACGAGGTAAAAAAATTCAGAAACATAGTAAAACATTCAACTGTAGATCTAATGTCAAATTTTAATTATCTACTTTTTCCCCCTTTTCCTTCTTTGTGAAATTGTGAAATTGATTTTATCACAGTACTGATCGTCAACATAACACGGCACAGCGTCCGTTAGTTGTGTATAGCAACCGGCTGAAAATAGTACGACTATGCTGTAAAAGATGTCGTAAAACAATACAATACATAAAAACTATAACCAAATTTTCGACTTTTCGAATTACGAAATAATTTATAAACAAGCGTGGAAGCGTGGGATTTATTGTGGCTTTGCTGTTGTTCTTATGTCAAAATAGAAACATCTCTGATTCTAATTTTATCTAGATCTATCCAGATCTTGATTTAAACCAATTTTATTTTCTGATTAGTTTCAGATAAACCAGAGGTAGATCTAGATCTAGATCTAGATATCTAGATCTATATCTAAATTGTGTTTGCAAATTGACTGAATCACTTTTTAACTTTGTCAATATTTCATTTAGATCTAGAAGCTATTGTGGATGTACCCCCAGTGACACAGAGCTACAAAATCCAATCATGATTTGAAAAGTGAATGATTTCAAGAGAAAACATGTTCTCTTCCTTGTCTAAACTGAAGATTCACGTAAATTAAGCTCAATAAACATAAAGCGAGCTGAAAATCAGCCTCTGTGTCACTGGAAGTACTATCTATCTCACATGTTTTCAATTTCAATTTAAAGAGCAGGAATAGGAATTTTAATTTCTTTCTCAATAATATGATGTGAGAGCAATTCCTTAATAAACACCCAAGGGGAGCATGCTGAGAGCACCAGTTGATATTTTGTATTTGTTGTCAAATCTTGATCAAACACTAGACTAGTTGCCAATTAAGGTGGGTGAAGCTTGGGGTAACAAACAAAAAATGCGCCGTGTAAAGAAAGTTCTCAGAGCATAAACTTACATAACTGATGTTGTATTCTTGTTGTTGTTGTTTATAATTTAGAAGTGTCAATTGCGACCGAGTCACTTGGTCACAATTGATACCGTATCAATTGCGACCGAGTAGGTAGGAGCTCTTTTGCTGAAGAAAGTAGCCTAATAGAAGCGTAAAACTATCTCTCGTGGCATGGCTAGTCTGTCATCGGTCATCACTTCGAACTTCTCATTCAGTTACA
>JASKDV010205006.1:0-10640 GCA_032466395.1 Aegires albopunctatus
AACAAAACCCCCCCCCCCCCCCCCCCCCCCCGGGACTTTTGTTTAATTTCGATTCGATTTAGACTATTTTTGGTTTATGCGTGTTTGGTTTAAGCGTGTTCTACTCTATCTATCTTAGTAATTGACCAGCCAAAGTTTCAGCCATTCGATTGGCTACCTAGTAATTTCGTTATTCTCACTCTTCCCAAAGGTCTACATGAAGGCGTGCTTCCATTATGACCCAATGCATGACAGACTCATTCCGTGTAAGAAAGCCGGTCTGCCTTTCAGAGAAGGAGATGTGTTGGCAGTCGTTGATAACACAGATGAAAATTGGTGGCAGGTAGGTGCTAATGGCGTGGCGTCTGCTTTGTTTCACTTAATTATGATTTATTTATATATAATGATATATATATGTATTTATTTTTATTTTGCTTTCCTATCCTGTCCTGTGAATATTTCGTGGAACTTGCCATTCTTAAATAAGATCTTGTGCTGAATTTTCGTTTCGAGGCTTAGACCGTGGTGAAATAGGCCTAGTGTTGACTAGCCTAGAATCTAGACTGGACTTTAGGCCTATCTTATCTATGTCGCCATTTTCATTCCAGCACATCATATATATATGTTATATACGTGTACTTGTGCATTGAACGTGCTTGTATCGTCACACTTCATGTACTTTGGTGTTCACCGTAAAAAGGTTTAGGAAATTTTGTCAGGGCAAAGTGGCATCTGTGTTCCTTACTTATCCGACCCAGCAACCCTTCTGGGCGTGAGTCCTTCGGCCGGTAACAACGGCATAAAGGATACAGGTCTTCTTCTTTAGCTGTTCTGCTGTGTTATAAATAAAGGGTGTTTTGTACATCTGGTGAAGGTGGTAAAAGCTGTGAACAACAAATGTCCTGAAGAGGGGGGGGGGGGGGGCAATTGAAAAGAATGTGCTGGACGGTTTCATCGTCTTGACCACAAAGTGCGCAGTCTGGGGTTTTATCAGGGGTGGGATTCTGTTTAGATGAGCATTCAGGGGGATAAGGTGTGTTCTCATTCTAAATATGGTCTATGATAGATATGAGTGGGCACTTTTAAATTTGACTCCGGAGGATTTGTCGTAAGTTTAGTCTAACTTTCATCTTCTTTTATTTGAACATCGTTGATTCTAAACTATAAATAACTTTTTGTGAACTAATTGACATTGTTTGATCATTTCTCATAATTACCTGATGGATACCGTAGGATTGAACCATTTACTGTGTAACTAGGGCTTATTCCTTACCCATCGTTTGCTTGTATTCCAACAACAGGCACGCCTGGCAGACCGTCCAAATGCGCCAGTTGGTTTGATTCCATCCCGTACCTTACAAGAAAAACGCCAAGCTTACGTCATGCCAGAAATGAACAAAACGAAAACTAGTCTTTGTACGTTAATTTTTCTATACTGCTCATACGAATTATCTAATGCGAGATTATGAAAACAAAGATTAAAGATGGGTTTATAGTCCCTATCTCCACTGAATGCAGATTCACAGACTTTTACATCATACGTTTAAATTTGATCATAGGAAAGATGAATTAGACTATTAACGTATGATAATAAATAAGAGAATCTTTAGCTTACGAGAAAATGTGTGGTGGCACAGGAAAAGCCATACATTGGTCAAAATCAAAGGTGATTTTTTTATGAATGCATTTTATAGAACAATTCCATCTGAGTATTTTGCTTTTTATTTCATGTTGATATCTCAAACGGTTGCAGACATATGACCTTCTTAATATACAATGCTGGTGGGCCATGATTGATAGTTATTCATCAACACAAGGAATTTAGACTTAAGATATCAGTAAAATAATTGAACACAATAAACATAAGAAGTTGTAAAACCTGATAAGTTAAAAATAAATAACAATATTTTGTTGAAGTAACCGAAAATCAACTTTGTACGCCCGTATCTCAAAAGTAAGCCTAGCGACTTGTGAAGGGTTTTCCTAAGATGAGATAAGACTTTATTATCCAAGAGGAAATATTGGTTCACAATTGATTTGATGGCGTACTAACAGCAGCACATAATATAATCAAGCATAAAACATAATAAAAACGTATTCCTTCTATCAAACACGGGTTTTTCACATACACATACATTCGATATCGCACTCAAGTCCTAAGCCATACGAGTATTTATTAGGTCATAGCAGTCAACATACCTGATGGCTGCCAACGTAACCCGTAAACGTAGTGATCAAATAGAAATAGTACATGTACGATGACAACACTGGAATTACTTTTCATTATGAATTCTTATTGCTGATGGTAAGAAAGATAATCTGTACTTTTCTCTGTTAGTGCATAGAGAAAGTAATCTACTACTTCTTCTAGAGGGTGGAATTTGGTGGATGAGGGGATGGGCCTGCATTTTTGATATATTTTTAACTCTTTTTATCCGGGCTACGAGTATTCTCATAATGACTACTGGTCCGGGCTACGAGTATTCTCGTAACAGATTACACGGAACGTCCTGACACCTACAATTACCTAATGATTAAAAATACATAGTTTATAGTTTCCATGCGTTCATTGACGGTTTCTTGCTCGATTTTTCATTCGACTATCGTTTTGAAAACACCACGATGACGAGACGAATACTATAGATCTAGATCTAACAGCTTTACGAAGCTTTTGCTGAGATCAATATGGGGATTAAAATTTTACTCTTATGATTTATTTTAAATGCAATATTCAAAAACTTTGTTCAATTTTCTTCAATATGTCAAAATTTCATTGAGATACGATCATAAATAATAATGTTATTAGCATTGAAAAAGTATCAGTGTTAAGTAAGCTGTTTCCCTGTGGCAGCCCTAGGACAGGCACATTGTTTATTGGGGCAGTTCTAGGATAAAAAGAGTTAAGTTTTATTTACAGAGTTTAGAAAATAAGTCTTAAAATAATGAACATCATAGATATCACTGTCATTACCAGACATGTTCAATTTATAATATTGTAATGCAATCTCCTGACTCTGTTTATAAATTTCAATAATTTTGATTCGCTGCCGTCATGCCAAGAGCAAAGAGATTTTTGATTTTATTCGCTCATTCATTCTCCATCCAATCTTCTTCGTATAAAGATATATTTGAATTTCTCGTTTGTCCGTGTTTTTTTCCCTAAGATATATGAAAAGGATCTAAGAACAATATTTATATGTATATTTATTCTTCTTTTCAGTATGTGGGTTGAAGACGAAGAGAAAGAAAAAGGTTGGATATAATTCCTCGGCTACAGACGGTAATGAAATGTTGAATAATAAGACATTGTCATTTTTATATGTTAATCTTTAACCCTATCCTGATTAATACGACCAAACGCGGTAAGCCCGCGAGAGGCCTAATGCGCCCTTATGCCAACTGCTTACGATACCTTTTCTTTGTTCAGGAAAGTGTAGTAACGATATCTCATACAGCACGTGATTTCACCACCAAATATCGTTTGCTACGAAATTTGAACTATTTTGAGAAGGGAACCACAAGTTTTCATCTACTTTCATTATCGCGCTATGGAGAAACAAAGAAACGTTGTCAATCATCAACCCAACGAGTCAAAAAGCCGCTTTTTATGCCAACCTTTTAATATTCAGTCCATTTTTCTTTAATAAGAATTAGATAGAGAAGAAAAATCTGTTATATAGATCTTGGAAACTTGTAGGACGAAGACGATAATGGTGAAGATGGATCAAGTACTTTGTGAAGCAAGCGATTGAGATATGGGTTTAGGTCTAGATCTAGTTTAGAAGTCCCTTTTTGTGCGATGCTGGTAAATTGGTGAATTGGAGGGAGAAAATGTCGGGTTGATACAACAGAACTGGGTATTTTCTGAAAGCTGGATTAATTTTCTTCATTTTCGTTCGTTGTTTGTATGAAATTATGAATATTTCTTTGATAGAATAATTGTTTTTCACAGACAGATGTAATAGCGGATAAAGGATAATCTGGCTGGGAACCAGTTTAGGCACCGAGACATAAGACGCTGTTTAGGCAGGAAAGGGTTATATGAACCAAAAATATTGTTTAAATGCTTGTTTTAAGGTCATATTAATTTCTTTTATTTTTTGTCTAAAACTGTCAAAAGAGAAGTTGGTTTGGTTGTATTGAAT
This sequence comes from Aegires albopunctatus, assembly GCA_032466395.1. Lineage (NCBI taxonomy): Eukaryota > Metazoa > Mollusca > Gastropoda > Nudibranchia > Aegiretidae > Aegires > Aegires albopunctatus. The sequence continues at coordinate 4,125 of JASKDV010205006.1, forward strand.
TTTACCCATTACCACTACTTGGATGATCTCAAGGTTTTTCAAACTTACCCATAAACCACCGAGGGTTGTTTTGCACGTGTATGTAGCTTTCACATGGGACCTCCTAGATTATGCTCGAATGAGAATTGGCTCTCAATTTGATCCTAGTAACTTAAGGGTGGGGAGCTGAAGGAAACTCTGAAAAATTAGAATTCAAACTCAAGCCTTCGCGGTTTTGAACCAGGGACCTTTGGCTTCACGGGTGAGCTCCTTACCCACTGAACCATCTGCTCCACTGTGAAGAGATGTTGTGAGAGACTCTGTGAACAGCGACTTTGTAAACAATTTTCTGTGAATCTTTCTAAATCCAGAATATGATGCGTGTGATATCAAGGTTTACGAAGAAGTGGAGCGACCCCAGTCCCATCGACGCACACTCGTACTCGTAGGCACCAGCGGTGTCGGTAAACGGTCCCTCAAAGAACGGCTCATCAAAGAATTTCCAGACACGTATGCAGCTGCCGTTCCAGGTTTGACTTTCATTAATTTAAACAGGTTGACACTTGTTTTTAGTTAATTTTTGTTTTCTGCCTGCTCAAAGGTTCAAATCCTTCTTTGGGGCATTAGTGGCCTAGTGGTTAACACAGTTCGTACACGAGAAACTCAGGCGGCTCCACTCACCGACTCTGCTCTGGTCAGCTGGGTGACTTGGTGGGATCGTATCTCGCTAGACATAAATTTTCTCGATAACTACTGGTCATTGGCGGTGCGTTCTAATGTAAGACACTTTGTCCCATCTACCCCACTCGACTCAGGTGTGAATGAGAACACCTGGCCGTTAAGGCAGCGTTGTCTGTGTCCGAAAATTGTATAAGCGCCTAAGAGGCTGCTGGTCTTGTCCTATGTGCTCCGTGTTGCTGTTGGCCAGGGGAAGTGAACAATTTTAAAAGCGCTTAGAGGTTAAGGTCCCTTGGCAATAAGCGCTATATAAAATGCAATTTAACTTTAAAATTATTATTTTTTTTACTTTGTGCACATACGTTAAATTTGGAGAGATGAACACGTCATCCTTGTCATTCTATAAATGTATAACTACAAATTTTTGGATTTTTGTTTTTTCTCACTAAATAAACGTTATTTAAAGTCTCTCACCTCATTTTTAATTGAAAAGTAGTTGGCCAATTGAAATGCGTCATTTTCTTGCGTGATCTAAACGTTTAAGATACTCCACGTCGCATTTTGCGACTCTTATAATTGAAGGGGTCAGAACAACAACAAAGTTATGTCACATGACGTCAGTTTTTGAGAAAATTGACAAACAGTGTGGACTTAACCTTGGTGTTACATGATCGGTCGCAAACTTAACACGATCAGCACTCCACGTGGTTTAGCTGTACTGTTTCATCGTTGATATAAATAGATAGCCCGCGTTATAGACTGTAGGTAATTGGGTAGTACTCTATTTTTAGATAAAAGTGACATAGCCTTATTGTTGTTCTGACACCGTCAATTACGTCTCCCCCACAGAATTTCTTAATTTGGACCTAAATGTTAATAAAACGACAGCAACGATATTTGATCCTTTTCTGTAACTTTCAATATGAACCACAGCTCTTATAGCTGCATTGGAGATTGGCTGATGGTAGTTTATGAATATGTTCAATGGTTGCTGAATGTTGCTAATGGTAGTCAAGGTTACGTAGAGAAGAGTTTTATATGAGAAATGATGATTGCCGTATAGATTACATTTGTTTATCCTTCCTATAAACATTTACAAGTTGTAAATAAACAAATCTTGTTACAAGTTTATGATGAAATAAACGATCTTGTTACAAGTTTATGATGAAATAAAGGATCTTGTTACAAGTTTATGATGAAATAAACGATCTTGTTACAAGTTTATGATGAAGTAAACGATCTTGTTACAAGTTTACGATGAAGTCAACGATCTTGTTACAAGTTTATGATGAAGTCAACGATCTTGTTACAAGTTTATGATGAAATCAACGATCATGAAAATGATAATTGGTTGGTATTTAATGATATCTGTATGTCAACGAATAATATCTTTTTTTAAAAATTTATCCGTTGTTCAGACACGTCACGTCCACGTAAACCCAAGGAGCAGGATGGTCAAGGTTACAACTTTGTGAATCCGAACAAGATGGAGATTGACTTTAAAAACAACATGTACATCGACCAGGGCGAATTTGGCGGTCATCTCTTCGGAACTCATTTGTCATCCATTCGCAATGTTGTTCGTGGCGGCAAGACATGCATTCTGGACGTATCAGCGAGGGTAATGGAGAATCTTAGTTTTTGTTTAATAACACCACTGTTGCTGTTGTTTTTTCCACAGACCCCAGCAGTACCTTAACCATCGCCTTCTGCTTCAGCATTTTTTATTTGAAATGTAATATTAAGGGGTATTATCATTATATTTTATTTTGAGGAATGGGCAAGGGAGATAACTCTGCATGGGAGTACAATTCTAGTCTCTTGAAGGTTGTCAGCTTTGTTTTTGATTCTTCTCCCGAACCCTGGTGGCCTACCCTCTATCTTAAAAGAGATATACGTCACGATCATTTCTAATAATGATAATAATTATAATAAACTTTATTCCTCGACCAAGGAAATTAGATTTAAAAAGGATTCATTACGTTTTTCTCCCACCTTTCTCCCCAGTCGCTCAAGTTCTTGTTGACCCCAGAGTTCCGTCCCTTTGTTGTCTTCATAGCAGCTCCCAGCGTTGAGGCCATGAAAGTCATGAAAAAGGAACGGCGGAGAATGAACAATAACGTAAGATTTCCCCTTTTGCCGCATTGCCCGAGTCTCACTCGGGGTAATCGCTATTTCCTTATTTTTCTCCTCCTCACCGAGAGTGAAAAGACGTACGCAGTGATGAGTTTAAAAAAGCTCGTTATTTTTTTAGCATCTTGTATAATTAAACTGATTTTTCTATGTTTGAATGCAAAATGCAACGTATCCATTTGTATTATGAGAAAAACACTTTTTTTAAAATTGTGTCTTCTCAATGCATTTTTAGAAACACCTGCATTACAGATTGCGATTATCAAGGTAAATGGATGGGCAGTCACATTTCGTCACGAAATGATTTCAAATATTGAAACTATAAGCAATGATGATGGGTTGCTTGAAATTTTTAAAACGCAGCTATGATTTGTAACTAATAACTCTTCATATGAACATGGTAGCACAATACATAACATGAAACAATTGGATTGGATACCCTTAGAGGAACGAAGAGCTAGAAATATAATAATCATATTATTTAAAGCAATTTATGGTCAAATAGGTATCCCTATAAATGAACTAAACCAAAGTAATAGAACCAAGTCATTTAACATCCCTGTCTCTAAAAATGATTGCCATAGACATTCTTTCTTCCACAGCACTGTAAGATTGTGGAATAAATTAAATCTAGATTTTAGAAGTAGCGAAAGTGTTGATACTCTTAAACATAAGCTACAATATGAAACACTTAGATCTACATATAATTATTATTTAGTTATCATAAACTACTTATATCTAATACTTCAAATATATACAGTAGAACACACTTGTAACGAACGTGCTTAAAGCGAATTGACGGCTTTAACGAACATGTGTTCTTGCTCACATGCCTCTTTTTCGAATTTGTTCGCGACTGAAATAACGAATTACTGATATAAAGAACCATTTTTCTTGCCCGGGGTCGTCTAATTCTTATTTTTTTATTTCATCAGGAACCAAGAGGACTCGACCCTTCAGATTTATTCATGGTGAGTCATCTAATGATTAATTCCTTAAAATAAATGTGAGCAACGCTATGGAATGTACTAAATCTAATTGCATCGTGGTCTAGTGGTAGACATTTTGGCTGGTGATCAAAAGGTCCCAGGTTCAAATCCCGGTTTAACGCGATGTTGAGTTCTTGGGAAAGACTCTTTCTTTACATTTCCTCACCTTACCCAGGTGTAAATTGGGTACCTGGCTTATAGGTAGAGGAAGATCTTGTCAGTAAGTTAAAGTGAAGCGCCTTTCATCGGGTCGTACCTCTGTATGCCTCCAGGGGGTTGAGAAGGATTTTGGATTGCAATGTTCTGCCAGGGAAGCTCTGTAAAGTGCATTGAGCACATTTAATGGAAACGCGCTAAAATAAGAATGCTCTTTGATTTTAATTAATGCATGAACTCTCTTGCACTGCTTAGAGATATTTCTTAAGTATTGTTGGCCAAGTTGGTGGCCCAACACATCTCAACATACGCCTTGTCAAGCAGTGGTCTCCCTTGACAGTTATTGGCGAGTTGATGTCAGGCCTAGCATTGGGCAATTGATATCCACAAATCTCTAACGATGTTTCATTGGATAATGCACGTTGTCCACTGCCTTGCCTTGCCTATCCCATAACCAAGGGTCGTGGGGGCACCACAGAGACTACTCTGCACAGCTCACTCAAATTATGGCGGTTTCTAGCAAAACCTGTAGCTTACCTGATTGAATGACTGGGGTTCAAGACGGTGTCATCCTTGTTCAAAATTGTATTTATACTTAACAGACAGCAAGTCTGGTCATACGAGTTCTGATGGTGATGTCATCCAGCAGAGTCATATTTGACTAAAAAGGGATATTAGCGAAATGAATGTACACGCTATTTTAGTGTGACTTTTAGTATTTACATTAGTTCCTTTAACTGGCATTACCGGCCGAAATTGGCCCGATATTTTGCTTAATTTGAATTTGATCAGAATTTTGACATCAATTACTACAGGAAATGTAGAGATGTTTACTTGTATCAATATTGAAGATAATCGAACTTCTGTTTCAACCATTGGTAAATTATTTGAGCTCTTTTTCACTTGAAAACAATGCAAATTCTGACCTTGGCCCAAATTTTTACCTTCCCGCAAGTCGCCTGTTAAAGGGTTAATTGATTTTTTGCACTGACACTAATGATATTTTAAAAATGTATTTATATCTCCTTATCTTCATACAGGAGGAACGTTTTGTGAAGATTGTTAAAGAGAGCAAAGCGATTGAAAAACAATGCAAAGGTCAATTTGATGAACTCATCGTTAACGACGACTTTGAGAATACATATCGCACCTTAGTTGGCTTGCTGAGGGAAATGAAGAGTTCTGAGAAATGGGTGCCTAAGGAATGGAATCAGCTCGACTGAACTTTTCCAAGAATTCTGCTTAGAGTAAACTATTTTCTTAGAAACATATAACGATTCAATACATTCCAATCTCATTTTGCTCCCTTTTTGAATTTAACTCTTTCATGATGTATACAAATTAATGTAATGTTTATTAAATGTAATGCTAGTAGTATTATTCAATTCATTGTTATCTTGACTCATTCAGTGCTATCAACGAGTTTTCTAGCTGGTCATGTACAACTGACGAGTAATCTCGCATTTGAGTTGACTTTGTTTGCTCTAACTAAAACTATACATTTTCGTCAAATCCAAAAAGATATAAATTTACCAAGAAGCATTATGGGTAGGCGTGTTCTTTTTTCCCTCGTCATTGATACCAGTAATTTTGATATTGTATGATTTTTTATTTTTTTTTACGGATACGGCCAACCCTTCCGCACCATATGAATATTGCTCAGTACATAGAGTCTGTTCACTGGGATTGGCTCAGCACTGAATGAGTTAAACAGGGCGTACGTTGATAATATTGAAACCAGAGAACTTATTTGGAAGAGCTCATGACTTACATTTCCATTCTCAGAGCTTTCTCATCTAGTTCAGTTTATTCATGAATGACATATCACGTGCTTCGTTTCCATGATAAATGGGTATTTGCCAAATTCTATATAAATCTATTTTACGACGCCATAACTTCTCTATTTTATTTCTGATGCATCCAACGTCGACCTTTATTGAAATTCATCTTCTCGTTCAACTCGAGTGGTAGCCTTTAAGTTATGATTTTATAAATGTTATTTTAAAATAATTTTTTCTAAAAATAGATTTAGCACAGGGGTGATGTTATTGGTTTTCTACGTATGCAGAATAATTTAAACAAAAACAAATCATTGAATTGTATGGTTTTAGATTACCCATCATTAAATTTTGATCTTATAATTTTCTCTTGACTTGCCTTTTGTAATTTTACTTATAGTTTTCCATCAAATCATTTCAAATTTTTCCTTCTTTGAAAATCCCCCCTTTCCCCCCCCCCACCTAAACCACCATCACTACCTCACCAATTCCCACAGCCCCACATCTCCCTCCTCCCAGGCCCAGCCTCAGACTGATTTATTGATGGCCCAGGCATGGCCATATCGATCACATTCCAATGATGTCTATGTTCCACTCACCACAAACCACATACGTAAATACAGTCACTACCATCATCATCAACATTGTCATTATTATCATTATCATCGTCGTGATAATTATCATCATCGTTATATAATCATCATAATCCCCATCATCTCTATTGTAATCATCATAATCCCCATCATCTCTATTATAATCATCATAATCCCCATTATCTCTATTATGATCATCATAATCCCCAT
>JASKDV010205028.1:0-10367 GCA_032466395.1 Aegires albopunctatus
ATTATTATTATTATTATTATTATTATTATTATTATTATTATTATTATTATTATTATTATCATTATTATTATTATTCCTTATCTCAATGAGATTCATAAAAAAACAACAACATTCATTTCATAAAGGCCACAATCAATTCATAATCGTAGATTGTCCTTATCATCACCCACAGAAACAGCGTTCGGAAGAATACAGCAAGCCTTTGTACAAGCATCACAGGGGATTCCGGAATGCGGCCAGGAAATCAATAGACCGGGAGGCAAAAAGCGATCAGCTACAGCCACACCGAGGGCAGCAGCATTCCTCTGACCATTCCTTGCAGCAGCCGATAACCCCAAGGCAGGGGTCAACGAGCACATCGCCCAGGTCATCCAGAAGGTCATCTGAGATCGAGATTCATGTCAACCAAGACGATTCCCAAAGTATATCATCGTCATTGGGGTCCACGAAGAACTCCCGTCTGGTGTCCTTGAAATCGCTTTCCAGTATTCTGTCGAAGTCATCGTTCACTAACTTTTTCACCTATTATACCGTGCCCCTGAAAGACATAGCCAGCCAGTCCGATTTTGATAGTGGCAAGAAAAAAATGAGCACCGTTAAACAGGGTATCCGTAACTTGGTGCAAATTCCCCCACCACGTCAATCGGACGGAAGCCTAAGTACAGACGGGAAATCGGCGACGCACCATGACCTCAATGTGCTCACAGAGGAAGAAGATCAGCACGACCGTAGTTATTCGGTAACTGAAAAGGAAGACAGCGACAGAAATCAACAGCAGCAGCAGCAGCTTCAACAACAACATCACCGAACCGGCGACGAACATCAGCAACAGCACTTCACTGATGGAAGACAGCACGTTGATAGCGTCCACGTGGCGAAACGGAAAAGGGAGGAAACAAAGGGCTCAAAAGTTTCTAAGGAAAAGACATCGAAATAAAATATGCTTATCATTGATAATAATATTATACTTATCATTATTATTGTTTTGTTGTTGTTATCGTTATCATTTTTAGTGTTGTTGTTATATTATTATTATTTTCATTACTATTATTATTGTTATTATCATTATCATTATTATTTTAATTGCTATTATTATTATTGTTGTTGTTGTTTTGTTGTTATCATTGTTATTATTATTGTTAGTGTTGTTGTTGTTATATTATTATTATTATTACCTTTATTATAATTTTCATATTTTCATTATTACTATTATTATTATTATCATTATCATTGTTATTATCATTTTCATTACTACTATTATCATTGTTATTATCATTTTCATTACTATTATTATTATCGTTATCTGCATAAAGCACAGGGGTGGGGCAGTTTTAGGGGAGAAAGCAAGATACATCATGTGCATGTGGAAAGTGCCTAAAGGCGAAGACAAATTTTTGCAGAGAGCAATGTTCGCGCCAAGTGCACAATGAATTTCAAACATGACTGTCAATCCCATTTCATTCATATAATGTCATTAATTTCAATGTTTTAGAAAACAATAACATTATTACTAATTTGAAATCCATTTGGACCACCTACGTGTTTTGAAAGGGTGACATTTTATGCAGATTACAGAGATTCACAGCTCCCCAACCAAATTCCCTGATCTTTAAGGGGATGAAACATTTTAGGATTTTTTTCCTTCTAGAGAAGCCCTGAGAAGGCCTCTGGGTTGAAAAATGGTTAATATTATTAATATTATGCCAAATTTGTGTGACCCAAGGTGCTTACTTTTTCCTACAAGTATCAACAAATATTTGTGGTCTTATATTTTAAATACGTTTTATCATGTATACAGTCTAATCTCTTTAATCCGGATTTCTGTAATCCGAACTATTTTCTGGGAACAGATTTTATTTGTATTACTTCTCAACTAGTATTCTTCTTCTTCAAATAAACTGACATAACTCAACTGGGTTGAATATTACTGTCAATACATAAAAAACAAAACAATTAGAGCAGACCATTTAGGCCCATATGTAGTGATCTAAGGATTTCATATTATATGTTATTCCCTAATCCAGAAAATTCTGTAATCCGGGAACGGAGGTATTCAGATTAGAGAGACCAGACTGTATGCATAGGATTATTTACCTTTTTGCCAAAATTGAAAACCATTTAACAACTTGCAAGGATACCCCAGACAACCTTTTTCTTCTTTGTTGTTGCTGCTGCTGAATATAAATTGTCTTCGGACGCCATCTTGATTTCTGTTTGAATCATCTACACGTATGTGTATTTATCTTTATACTTTATCATCAATAGATCTTGCTTTTCTCTTTTCACATTTTTAATTAGATCAAACTCTATATGACTAATGTATCCAATTTAATTTATAGGAAATCTACACGTTGAATGGAAATAAATATTTGAAAGTTACCACACCAACCTGACCTGAAGCAAATTTGTAGACTGAAATTTGAAATTTAACAGTAGTGTAAAATAAGGGTGTATGTTGCGTGTGTATTTATATATGTAATATTGTAAGCGCATAAATATGCGTATGTGACATCGTGGTCGAGTGGCAGACATTTGGGCTGGTGATCGAAAAATGTCCCAGATTCGAATCCCTGTTGGGCACAATGTGGAGTTCTTGGGAAAGACTTCACCCTACCCAGGTGTAAAATGTGTACCTGGCCATAGGCAGAGGAAGATCTTTGTCAGTATGCTAGATCAGAGTGAAGCGCCTTTCATCGGATTGCATCTCTGCATGCCCTCTGGGGAGGGGGGGGTAAGAAGGATTTTGGATTGCTTTGGCCTGCCAGGGAAACGCGCTATATAAAAACGTTCTTTACTTTGTGTAAGCCTGTATCTGGCCCCAAGGAAAAATTGCAACTTTTTCCACTTTTGCAATTTCCACCATTACTAACGATTCTTTTGCAATTTTGGTTATTTTTTTTTATATTAGCACCACCCATGCAAGAAAATGTGCAATTTTTTGCTATTTCTGGGCGCAATTTCAACCCTTATGCTTTGCAATTTTTAGAATTTTCAAATGCAATTTTCCACAGGGCAAGCTATATGTGTATGTGATATGAGTATTTTGGTAGATTTGCATGCATCCATTTGTTTGTGGCTGAAGGTCAGTTTGACATGTTTGCAGGTGTTGTAGTTATAGCCTACATTAAAGGCTTGACGCAGAGGCCAAACAGTTAACGCCGTTGGACTCACATGTAAAAGGTTGTGGGGTCGAATCTCATTGGAGACACTGCGTTTAACACATGGGCAATGTTATTTACACGAGTTGCCTATGTTTCTAGTTTCATATGCGCATTCACTGAACCCTTCGGGCGTGTCATCACGAATTTACACAATGAGTCGGATGTGTCTTGTCCTCCAGCATGGAGGCTCTGCCGAACCCTTGAGACCGACTCACCGAGACCCTAGGGTTCGATAGACCCTGGTTGGGAACTACTAATATAAATAGCGAAAGACAAATTTCCCATCTGAATTAGAACTTTATTATTTTAAAAAATATAACATACACACTTAGCCATCAGTGGCCTAGTGGTTAGCTCAGTTCAAACATGAAAACTCCAGCAGCTTCATTCAATGGGAGCGCATGAGCTAAGTGCAAATTTTCTCGATAACTACAGATCATTGGCGGTGTGTCCTAAGGTAAGATACTTTGTCCCATCTACCTCACTTGACTTAGGTGTGAATTGAGTAACTGATCATTAAGACAGCGTCCGAGTCCGAAAATTATTTTTGTGCCTAACATTGCTGCCAGTCTATGTGTTCTGTGTTGTTGTCTGCCAGAGGAAGTGATAAAGTCATTGTAAAGAGCTTAGAGGCTAAGGCCCCTTGGAGATAAGCGTTTTATAAGTACGCTGAACTTAATGTTGAAATGATGAGCCTGTTTGATTCATCTTCACCTTATTTTGTACCAGTATTTCATTGCAGGGTTCCTATAGAAAAACTGTCAACCTCCCTAGAGCTAGGCCTGGTGTGTTGGCCATCAAAAGACAAGAGTTTGATTCCCACTAGCGCTAGGCATTTACTAATTTACAACAATTTTTTTCACTGACTCTGGTGCGAAAAGAGTACAGCACCCAGTATAGGCAACAAAAGATCTTGTCCATATGCTAGAAGAAAAGAGCTGATAATCAACTACTTTACTGTATGATTACCCAAGGGAGTTGAGAAAATATTTGTGTGAAATAGCGAGATGGAAAGATGATTGAAATGAAGTCTTGTTTAATCTAGATTCTAAATGGGCACGCTCTCTCGCTCACACACCACCCCTCTGACTCTCTTTCTTGCACTTATTCCTCTCCCAGTTTGACGACAAGTCTAAATTTAAGCCTGACTAAATATATGTAATACAGTATAAATAAATCATATATGAATTTCTATTTCTGTTTTGATAACTTAGTAAGAATCAACAGAACGCTTAAATCTGCAAAGTTCATTTATAAATGCAACAAAGTCTTTATATAAAACAACATTTAATAATAATTAAAGATAACACCTATATACACTTTTTGTATGACAAGTTAATTCTTATTACATTTTCAAAACTTATACTCATACTGTTGCAAACAGACATTTTTGATAATTTTTCTCATTTGTTGTAAACCACTTTCTTGGCCAGGGATGAAAACCATCCAGAGAACAAGTTGAACTTGTGCCGTACATGTGTGGTAGCACAGGAAAACTCTTCACATTGGACAAATCCAACATGTATTATTTCTTATGAATGCATTTAAAGGATAAACTCACTTTGAGCATTTTGTTATTTATTTCATGTTGATATCTTTGCAGAGATAACATGACTTCCTTGTGAAATGCAAAACTGAGAAAATCGCATTTAAAGTTTGGTTTTCAGTAACAGTGTTGGTGAGCCATTATATTTATTCAGCAACACAAGAAATTTAGACTTAAAATTTCAGAAAAATATTTGCACATTAGAATTGTAGAACCTGATATGAAATTTTTAAAAAATAAAAAATATTTTTTTTTCTTTAATTTGTTGTTAATAACTGAAAATCAACTTTGTAAGCTCAAATAATACTTTTGGCAGTTGCTCAGCAACTAGGAAGTAATATCATTGCCATAATCTGTAAAAACAAATGACAATTCATAATTGATCTAGACACAAGGCAATGTAGAATAATAACTAACAAGCTTAATAACTTCATTTACAACCAGTACAAGAGATTGCACTCTTGGTCTAAGAAAAATCGTCGCTAACTGTAAAAAATTAAAAGTGATGACCACTTGAAATCGATAATGCATGATCTTGAACCTATCTCCCAAAAAGAGAATTTTTCATTGTGTTTGTTTAATCATTGCAAGCAACGCTGCAAAATAATAATAATAATAATAACTGTAACAACAACAATACATATTAATGAATCATTCATCAGTCATTCTTAAAAAGCATTCCAGGCGATGGAAAGAAAGTGTTAGACACCACGTGTTCCTTTAGGTAACCCTCCCCCATCTCTTCGTAATCCTTTCTTGTGATGAAACTCGTTGCCATGTGAGGTGATAAAGCAAATTTCCGTGCTCCGTACCAGGCATCGAGGTTTGGATTACCTTTTGAGAGAGAGATTGATAAGAAAAAGTTATTACAATTCTTTTTTTTTTTATAAAGCCTTAGGCTTCTTTTCTTATTGAATATTGTTATAAAAAAAAAAAATGGATTAAAAGCAAAATCTATAGGCCTTTCCTTTAAGTCGTCGTCACAAAAATCTTAAGAGAAAAGATTACTATTGTGTTTTTAAACTCATTCAAACGTTGTTTGAATTAAATCAAATACAATTTGAAAAGTAATTTTCTCAGGTTTAAACTGCTCACAAAAACAATTAACTCTACAAATATAAAGTTAAAGAAAACAGTCTCAATTGAAGTAAAACACAACTGGGGATTCTTTCTACAAAAAGGTTAACTTTGCTTAAGTGATGACCTGGATGGAATAGCCTACTAATTATACAGGTTTCAATTCTAACCACCTGGGACTTCCAATTTGTTCATATCAATCCAAGTGAATAGGAAGCAAAATTTCAAAACAAAAACAAAACAAGTTGATACCATCCATTTGATTAAAAAAAAAATAAAAAATTGAATTTTTGCCTCAGAAGCAGCCATCCCTCTCTTTGACTATGTAATGAAAAACTATAAGTTTCTCCATCGCATCAACAAAACAAAACAACAACAAAAAGTATGGACTTTGATAATGTTGTCATCCTTATCATCTCTGTCTTCTAAACCCTACACAACAATGGACTGTGCATATTACAAGTCTTTCTAAGAATAACCTTGTCTTCTCTGATCTCTTTCCACTTTTCTCTATCCAGTAGTTGATAAATAAATAGCTTTAATATATACCCAAGTTTCAAAACTGACGAAATTGAAAATCAATAAAAAAGAAATTGTAATGAAAACAATTTGTTTTCCTATGCGCAAGAACAGACAATGAATTCAAATGTTAAAGAACAGGATGTTTAATTAGTTCATACCAATATGCAAATCAAAACAGGAGAATTGTTGGTGCGCAAATACTTACTTGCTGTAAATACTTTGAATGAGCTCTGGAATGGCCTGATTTCTTGTAAGTCTCTCATTATCCTTGATTTAAAATTGGCAAAGTTGGCATTACCACCAGTCAGGAAGACATACTGAAATAAAAAGATCACAGGTAGAAAATTGCTTGGATTACAGGATTTATCATCCTTATGCCCAATGACACAAGCAAGAGGCTCAACATCATCAAAGAGGAGGGAAATCTGTCAATGACGATAAATGGTTTTCAAATATTATAAAAATTAGTTTACACGTTTCCAAAACCAGAGAGGATATTTACATAAACTGTAACAAACCAAGTTGATGATTTGGTACAATACTTACTTAGTAACTTAGCCATGATCTGTCCTCTCCGGACATCGTCGATCATGCATTGCCATTTTTGCGCCTGTCGTCTACCATTCTTACAAATTTTGAGTTATCTTCTACGTTGCTGGTTCCCTTCCTGAAACTTGTCAGGTACGTTGTTCTCCGTCTTCCTCTGCATCATTTGCCAGTTACCATATGATGCATCAAATCAATAATCATCCCTTTGTTTTCCCTCCCCATCAACGTTCCAACCAACCAATATTGCACAGACTATTTTTCGAGATCACGAGGAATGAGCAGCGACCTGTCAAAGGAGATAATTCTGAATACACACAGGTGACCTAATTATCTTTGCCCGAATGTTAGAAAAGTTAAGAAGCTGCCATTACTGTTACTGTGGTGATGAATTTTATTTTAAAAATCTTTAGCTTTCTTTGGTTTATAAATAGTTCTCATCCATTGAGATGTCCAAGTATTCATTGTAATACTTCCATTCATGTTTTCAATAAAATAATTATAAATTAAATGACACATTAAATACTAATCATTACTGATAGAGCTCCATTATTTCATCACATTTCCTAATTTTGAAATGACAGTAGTGTGGTGGTCAGCAAGTAAAGAATTGAATCATAGTAATAATAATAATAATAATAATAATAATAATAATAATAATAATAATAATAATATAAAATTACACATTCAAATTCCCAGTCCTGTTTCCTTTTGAAGCCGTAATTGTATTTTTAATGATAAACTGGACTGGATGCTACTTGAATGACACACAAACTAACGACATAAAATAAAATGACTGTCTTGAATCATCAAGAGGATTGTCATTTAGATAAATGCTCCAAACCTTTACTAGTTGATCTTGCATCTTTGGATCCATTCGGCTGAGAATGAAGTCCATTGACTCCGTCACACCAGCTTGTTCAAGTCCAAGCATTGACGGTTGAAATAAAAGCTCCGGTACTCTGGAAGAAAAAAAAAGGGGTGGAAAATAAGACCATTGTTCCATCCAAGAAAAACAAAAATGCTCAAGATATTAAATATCAAATGACCTATTTACGCAAAACAACAATTAAGAAACAAAACAAAAAATCAAATAAACAAATGAGGAAGGAGAAAAACCAACCCAACTGAACCCCAATGACCCTGCAAACAATTCCCCATCACCCAATTGTCTCTAGGTACACGTATCCTTTAAAAAAAGAAAAGAAGATACAAAATAAATGACCTACCTCATTCTTTCCACTCCAAGATGAAGTCTGTGGTACTCGGCTATGTCAAACTCTCCTGAAAGTCCACCCATGTCCAGTTCTCTGAAAATTGTAGAAATAAAAAAACACATTTTACATATCACCAACAATGGTATCATCAGAACAGAATTGCAACAACGAGTTTTGTAATAACTGCGCTTTCTAATTCAAAACATATAAATACATAATTTTAATACTATCTACATTATGATATCATACACTTGTAGTTTTACTATTATCTACATTATGATTCATACACTTGTAGTTTTACTATTATCTACATTATGATATCATACACTTGTAGTTTTACTATTATCTACATTATGATATCATACACTTGTAGTTTTACTAATATCTACATTATGATATCATACACTTGTAGTTTTACTAATATCTACATTATGATATCGTACACTTGTATACAAGTATATTTTTTCATCATAAAGCGCCACATGGTCTTGGCAAAAAGATGCTATATAAATATTGTTTATTCTTATTCCCTCATTTGATGAGCATAGAAATATGTTTTCACGTCGCATTGAGGTCCTTGAAGCTTTCACCATTAATGTATTTGACCAAAATGTTATGTCAATAATGGCTTGGAAGAGTGGCTGTTAAAGTAAACTTTTTTCCCATAATCATTACTGAGTGTAGAGGAAATCAGGAGTAGAGTCCAAATTTTGAAGGCATAAAGCTTTGCGTGGTAGTTTGCCATTGCTTGCCATGCTGAGTGACTGTTATCGACGTTTAAAACAGTACCATTCTTACGGGGGATGGGGAGGACCCGTATTTACATCACTGAGAATTTCTTTATGGCCTAAAATCACCAAATATCTCCTGACTGACAGAAGGAACAGAAGAGTTGACTCTCTAGATATGATGATTTAGATTCTAAAATCAACCAAGTGCATTATCATTACAATAAATGAATAGTTATGATCGATTCAAGCTAATTCAAGAAATATATTTATTTCAAGAGAACAAGCAAATTAGCTAAGGCGCGAAAGGTCCTTTCAAGCTATTCAAGTCAGTTCAATTGTAAAAAAAAAAATCTTTAAGTATGAAATGTTATGATGGTTGATTATTTTCATCCTTGACCAAAATTCTAAATCTAATAATATCTCTTACTTTTGAAATTCTGGATCATGCTCTCTTAACGTTGTCTCTAACTCTTCAAGTGTTTCATCCTCTGCCTCCGAGTCACTTGTACCCGTTTCTCGGTTCTAATGAAAAAGGAAAATGGTGTAATTGTCAGGTAATTGGTAGGTCTGACCTTGAAGGACTTCAAGAAGGACGTGTAATATACGTTTAAAGAATTAAGAAGACAAATAAAGATCCTCCACTATGTGAAATTAGAAATGTCCTAAGAGAGTAAATTACTCCTAAATCTTTTAATGATTTTCTTACAATTTCCTTGTAAACATCCCAATCAGCATCGTTTTGACCAAAGTTGTCCCCCTTTTTTGATGGTTCTGAAATTCAATAAAAATCATAACTTCAATATTTCAATGAGAATGCTTCATATGGACACATTATTAAGCCATCAAGTATTAATGTTGTTTAAATAGTTTGATAAAACTTGTACATGGAAAAAAATATTCAAATACGTTGACAAGTACAAATAAAGTTCCTTGAATCAAAACAAGAGGGAATTGAACCTACCACTTGTCAAACTTCAATCTAGAAAGGAAGTGACGAGATAAATATTTTTTTAAATATCATGACCTTTTTAGTAAACAAGAAAACAAGTTGCGAGTAAAACCAACTTACGTGCAGCTAATTGTGAAATAATTCTCATTCTCTGTTGAGAGGCAAATGTTCGTCTTTTAGCCATATCCGACTTTCTTTGCCGCCTGGCATTTCTTGCATCAAGTATTTTCTTTTGAAATAAAACAGAAAAAACTTTGATGACAAAAAAAACATGTCTTTTAAAATCTTTCACAACACAAATTCCATTAAATCAGTTCTACGTGCTTTCCATGAGCTTCCACCAGATATTTTCATTCCACAATGCTTCTAAGTTCTATTGGTATTTTCATTCCACAATGCTTCCATCAGATATTTTCATTCCACAATGCTTCCATCAGATATTTTCATTCCACGATGCTTCCATCAGATATTTTCATTCCACAATGCATCCATCAGGCATTTTCATTCCCCAATGATTCTATCAGATATTTTCATTTCACAATGCTTCAATCAGGTCATTTCATTTCACAATGCTTCAATCAGGTATTTTCATTCCACGATGCTTCAATCAGGTATTTT
>JASKDV010205029.1:0-10639 GCA_032466395.1 Aegires albopunctatus
AGAGAGAGAGAGAGAGAGAGAGAGAGAGAGAGAGAGAGAGAGAGAGAGAGAGAGAGAGAGAGAGAGAGAGATAATAAATTGACAAATTGAAATAGAAAATATAATGTCCCATAATATGACATTTACGTGGTGCAGAATCTAATATATATATAATCAATGGTCTCTACACACAAGTAATCCATGGAATGCCTGTCAGAACGATTAAAGATCGTTCTCAACTCTCTTAAGAACATGCAAAGTTGCGCACGTATAAAGGGTGTTTGGTATACTGACATGATCTAACAACGCCTAGAGCCATGTACTCATAGCCTTACTTCATTCTTGAGATGTCCCCGCCAAGTTGTCCGTGGCCTTCCTCTTTTCTTTTTGCTTGAGGGTTCAAATATTGAGTTTGTTTCACAATGTATCGACAATTCCTCAAAGTAGTATCAATCCAATGCCACTTGCTAATCTTTAATTCCCTCTCTATTGGTCGTTAATTCCTCTGAACCTAAAGATTGTCATTCCTCTTTTTGTTTGGGTTTATTGGGCTCTTTGCTTGCAGAATATATTGAAGGCATGCCCAATTGATGAACATTCGGATCTTCACAACGTCGGTTTTGTGCATTTTTAAGTCTCGCACCCATATAAAAGAACCGACTTTACACAACTGCTGAAGATTCGCATCTAAGCTCTCTTGCAAGCTTTTTAGATTCCCATGCTGTTCCCAACATTTTAATATTATGTTTTCCCTTACTATTTTGGATTTTTTTATCTAGGCCTGCCAATAAGACAGCACCTTTTCGTACAACTACACAAAACTAAACAACTAATTCTACAAATGTACCAAAAACACAATTATTCCCACAACTACACAAAACAATAACTAATTCTACAGATGTAACATAAACACAATTATTCCTACAACTGCACAAATCTATACAACTAATTCTACAAATGTAACAAAAGCACAATTATTCCTACAACTACACACAACATAACAACTAAGTCTACAGATGTAACAAACAACACAATTATTCCTAAAACTACACACAACTCACCAACTAATAATACAAATGTAACAAAAACACAATTATTCCTACAACTACACAAAACTATACAACTTATTATACAAATGTAACAAAAATATAACTATTCCTACAAGTACAAACAACTATACAACTTATTATACAAATGTAACAAAAACACAATTATTCCTACAACTACACAATACTCAACAACTAATTCTACAAATGTACCAAAAACACAACAGCTTTTCCTACAGCTAACGATAACAACACCTTTTCTACAATTATCATTAAGACAAAACTTATTCCAACAACAACCACAACTCCTACGAGAACCACTGCAATATCAAAGATGATAATGAAAGTCTCTATCATGATGCTAATGATGATGCTAATGAGGGACTTGATGATGATGATAATAATGATGATAATACTGTACTGACAGATGATGACAACTATAAACATGATGATGTAGAGAGTTTGAATATTATTGCAATTTTAACGATGGTAATATTAGCTATATTGATGATGATATGAATATTGTCAATGATTGTCAACAGTCACGCTATAAATTTTAATAGTCATCATAGATTTGACAAGCCGTCTACACATAATCAATCACAGACTCATAGTGTGAATAGCAAAAGTTCTGTTGGTATTTTACACTTAACACACATTAACAACAGTAGTTTTAGTGCTGATTCTACCTTGCCCTACATAACAAGAGCAATGTGTACAGACTGCGCTAACTAACCATTGAGTTAAACAGAAAGCCCACTAAGGCGACGCCTTTTAAAACACTATGCCATGCGATGACGATATCAAGCATTGTTGCTCCTAATCAATCATTACAATTTTTGAAAAACCACTTGTTCTATGGGCGACGCGACCTTAGGCCACGTCGCCAGCAACGAAGTCGTGTAGCAAGCCGTTGGCGACTGACTGAGCATGGAACTGTTTTAAAGCAAGGCCGTCGGTCAAAACATTAATCATTAATTTATTGCCCCGTTTTCGACCCGATTGTGTCATTATAATACAATGTAAAGATCCATCCTAGATGATGTCTCGTGCACTATAAGGGAAAACTTGAAGCGATTGGTCCGGTACGGATAGCTATGGGGATAAAGCGCTTCGCCTGCCAAGTCAAAGTTCGAGATTAAAAATAAACCCAAAACCCCCGGCTGTGAAGGCTTGAAATCGAAATTCAGATTTTCGGGATTCCTTTTTGCTCACTGTCCTTAAGATAATAAATAATACAATTTGTGTCGTCCATAATCTAGGAGGTCTCATTGTTTATATGTAATATATGCATGAAAAAGTACCCTTCGCAGTGTGGGGAAAACCCTGTTATCTTTGAGGCATATGACTGATCGCAACTCATTGCTCATGTGGAAACCTAGACTAACAGCAGAAGCCCATGTACTTTGTGTTTGTATATATCTATATCTATATGCTAAATCTATTTATAAGTCTTAATTAAGTAAGGTATCTAAGGTATAAATAATAGGTCTTAAATACTGGTCCATAGAACAAGTGTTTTTTTTTTTTTGTTATTTGTTGTTGTTGTTGTTGTTGTTTTCTTTGCAGGTAGTGCTATAGCAATGATGGTTCTTCTTTTTACTTTCATATTCTTCTCTATCTTATTTTGTAACCCGACATGCTGTCTATCTATCTGCTTTTAGTATTTTTTTTCC
This sequence comes from Aegires albopunctatus, assembly GCA_032466395.1. NCBI lineage: Eukaryota > Metazoa > Mollusca > Gastropoda > Nudibranchia > Aegiretidae > Aegires > Aegires albopunctatus. Next base: position 2,702 of record JASKDV010205029.1, read on the forward strand.
GTTTGCCAACTCTTTATCTGTCTCCAAATCTCTAAACTTCGTTATACATTATATCTCTCCTTTCGCTTTTCTTTTATTCTCTCTCTCACTTCCCTTTCTCTCTCTATCTCTCTCTCTACCTCTCTCTTTACCCTTCTCTCCTTTTTACCCGTCCTCTGCCACCACCACCCCCTCCTCCTCCATCTCTCCTTCTCTCTTTCTCTCTTTCTCTTTCTTCGTATTTCTTCTCTCTCTCTCTCTCTCTCTCTCGCTCTCTCTCTCCCATCTCATTCCCCTCATTCTCTCTCTCTCTCTCTCTCTCTCTCTCTCTCTCTCTCTCTCTCTCTCTTTTCTCTCTCCCTATCTCTATCTATGTTATAATTGTATAATTCAAAACATTTACGCGCCAGTAATTCATGAAAAGAAAAGAAGAGCAAGCAAACGCAAATCTGCAAAACTTTTGAGGCAATGACATGAACTCAACGTCTTAATTTTAGATCTAGTTGGTGAGCCTTGAATGTATAGAATATTACTTGAAGACAACACCTAATCAATAACGCTGTATCTTCATGACCCAGGTTACAATGGTATAGCTGAAAAGATATCGACCCACGTTCTGCAATATTTCCTCTTTAATAGAATTATGGATATAAAATGTTAACATTCCCTTCTTGATATCTATTAGCTTTTTTTCCCCTTCTTCATCCTTATGTATTAAGCGCCAATATCTCGTGACTGCTGTTAGCTCTTAACCTTAACGCTTACCCAATTCGAAAATGTATAATATTATGATAAGCATGGTAAAAAGTCATTGAAACAATTTGAAATAGTGAGCGTTCTCTATCTTGTCCCTAAATGTTGTGAATGCATTTCGACCTCAAACGAAGGTCAGTTGCGGTAGCAAATTAATTAATTCTGCTATACTTATTTCATTTGATTCCACTGATATAACAACATGTTGATATCATATTACTAACGTGTTATAAACAAATCTTGAAACAGGTATAATGGGCATTAGTATGTGTGTCGTGTGTTTGTGTCTGTGGGGGGGGGGGGAAGAACGAAAGAGAAGAAAAGAGAAAAAATGAGGGGAATGAGATGGGAGAGAGAGAGAGAGAGAGAGAGAGAGAGAGAGAGAGAGAGAGAGAGAGAGAGAGAGAGAGAGAGTGTGTGTGGTAGAGGGTATTGGGAGGGAAGCGGTAATCGGCGCCATTGAATTTATTTACGTGTATCCCATTTTTTTAAAAATAATATATTATTCACAGAAAAATTTCGTGCACCTCTAGGTGAGTCCAGAGACACCAGAATCCATCGGCAAATAGAAAGTGACAAGGAAACTACGATTACAATATCGATGTATGATAAGATGAATCAATACTCATGAGATAAGAGGATGGTTTATAACTGTAAAGCAAATAATGCATCGGATATGAGTAATTGTTATATTTGTATTAGGGAGTAATCAATTTCATTCGTTATTCCATCTTTACTGGCCTGACCTATGGCCCTGTGCTAGCCTGGTCGACAGATCTTGCAGCTTCGGCTTTGAGCATTATTTTTCTGGTGAGAGACCGCCAATTTTGTAGTGTTTTAGTTTCTCTAGATCTTCTTGGGATATTAGTTTGAGGGTACTTTCGTTGATCTTCCTTAAGATTGTTGTGACTGAGAGGGTTTCGATATGTTTTCCTATGATAATAATAATAATAATATACTTTGTTGGCAGCTTTGGTCTTCCGTTAAACATGGCGGACACCTATTGTTAACATCGACCTTCGCGTTCGATGATATCGTCTAAAAATCATGAGGGAAGGAATCGAAACTCTTTATTTAATTACTTAGTGCAATACAAGTTGGGGGAAATATAGAACAAAATAGATTAGTCCAAATACGTACGTGTAGCAAATACAAGAAAGGATGTCTCGGAGTTAATATAATAAATGAATAAATAAAATATGTTGCCATACAAAGGGAGAGAGAGATGATAGGGAGAGAGAGAGAGAGAGAGGGAGAGAGAGAGGGATAGAGAGAGGGATAGAGAGGGAGAGAGAGAGGGAGAGAGAGAGAGGGATAGAGAGGGAGAGAGAGAGAGAGAGGGAGAGAGAGAGTGATAGAGAGAGAGAGAATCGGATAGACATGAAGAGGGCACAATCAATGACAATAAAATACGTTAAAATAAAATTTGCTACTGAAAATCGTTTCGTTTCAATTGTTTATTGCGTGCAATCAAGCTTTGGCGCTGCCACGGCTAACGTTATGTGAACGATTCGACGTACTGAACATACTTACATCGTAAAAGAGTCACATTCAAATTATCAGGGAGTAAAAATAATCACCAAGTACGAGTGCCATCTTTAAGAAAATGAAACACCAATTCAAGGACAAATAATATAGGAACACAAAGATTACACCCATTGTTTACAAGCGAAGGCCACAGTGGGAAAAACCAGACATGTCACATTTGGAAATTATTCAACATTTTGAGTGAATCTCAACACTTTTCTGGAGAAAGAACGAATTGTCCAACCAATTCTATGTGAGCAGTTATCTTTGGTTGTTGTTTTAAGAATATATTAGAGTAGATCCTTGTTTGTTGTTAAGAATTACTGAAGTAAGAATGAATGTCAGTCTTCAATTTTTCTTATGTGACATGTCTGGTTTTTCTCCTGTGGCCTTCAGGTGCATATCGATATCAAAAGAAATCATAATATGAAAACAACCACCAATACGAAAATACACAATAAACACAATTATTTCCATTGAAATTTCACCTTTAGTATTAAAAACTGACTATTTGATAAAATCATAAAATCAATAATCAAAGGATCAAAAACAGCTGGAATTTTTATTATGAATCACAGAACAAATCGAGAAATTGTTTTATTTATTTATTTACTCATTTATTTATTCATTTATTTATTCATTCATTTATTCATTTATATAAATTTTTACACGATTAACGCAATCAGAAAGAATAATTCGCAGTTTAAGATATTATTCCGGTCGTATTTTTTTGTTCTTGTTTTTTTTAACCAAGCACAGATTTTTCGTTTGCGATTAAGTCACATTAAATTAACAGTCACCTTGACCTTTTCAAAAACGTCCTGCCACTGTAAGGTCAAATGTAAATCTAAAAAGGATAAATATAGACATCTTTGATCTCTAGACTTTTAGATGGAACTTTTTTTGACTTGTCCTTTCCTTTGTAATTTTTCTTTGTTTATTAGATATTCTATTGTAACCACGATCAGCGTATATTCACAACAATACTTTAATAACAACTTGTCTTAAAAGGAGAATTTGAATGTTCGTTTGGGTGAAATAGGTGGACGCCGGTTCAATATTATGATAATAATAATGCATCGGAGAGAATAATCAACAATTTGAAACAAAAAGTTCTAGAAAGATCCGTTGTCTAAAGTCACAAAGGAAAAAAAGTTAACGAAGAAAGAATCATCAAAATTTTGAAACAAAAAGTTCTAGAAAGATCCTTTCGCATTTGTCACAAGGATCGCTTGACAAAGGAAAAAGGTTAACGAATAAATAACATCCCCATCTGGACCAAAGGAATCACATCTAGCAATGTCATGCTACAGTCAGCACCGCATGCTGACCACCATAATAATTATGGAAGAGATTAGCACGCTTTGGCCACATACATCATTTGACGAGCAATAGCGTTTGCATGAACATCGTCGAGAGGAATACATCTCGATGTCCCCAGACAGCATGATGTCAAACAGCTCGTGTGAGGACTGCGTGGAGACCAAGGTCAGCCTTCACTCGTCTGCTCTCAGATCCCCCTGATGATGTGGGTCAAGGAATGATACATTGAGAGAGAGAGAGAGAGAGAGAGAGAGAGAGAGAGAGATAGAGAGAGAGAGAGAGAGAGAGAGAGAGCGAGAGGGAGGGAGAGAGAGATCGAGAGAAAGAGAGTGTGTGAGTTCGAGAGTGAGTGATTAATCTCGTGTTTATTTCATTTCCGTTTTCAGAAGTCGCAATGGCAGTCAATGCGTTTATGTCATGAGCCTATCACCAATGGCGATCCATGTAAAGGCACCACGCACAAATGTACATACATGTATCATTTCAAGAACGATCTTACCTTGGCATCATCTCATGAGAATATAGCCAACTAATGATTTAAAAGAATCTTCAATTTCAAAAGAGCAGTTATATCTAATTGAGGAAGAGTATGGACTCATAAATAAGACTAATACATATATGATAATGAATACTTTTGCATCAGCAGGCCTATTATGGGCCATTCAGAAAAAGGACATGATATTTTTTTGTAAAAAGTCTTTAAATATGATACAATTTTATCATGGTAAGTACGCTCTATTTTGTTACAAATTTAATTGTTCATGAATTAATTGCACACCTTCTGATATTCGTGTGCTGTTATCTGCAAGGGACTTTTTTCCTTCACGTTATCACAAATATTTTTAATAAAAGTTATGACACAAAGAATAATGAATATTGCTTATAAATTATAATAACGCATATCACAGGGGCAAATACAAATAAATCAAATGAATAACGATAATAATAATAATAATAATAATAATAATAATAATAATAATAATAATAATAATAATAATACAATCATAACACATTTATATTTCACTTATAGTAATTAGTAATGAGCACAACAGGTGAAAATTGAGGATTGAGTGAGGGCATGATAAATGGCTTATGACACACAAATACCTGACATTTGACACACATTTCATTGTATGCCAATCCATGTGTTACTGGCAATAACCTATTATCCCTTAAAGGAAACATTTGCCTGGGCGTTTTCAGACCTAAAATCATGTTTTACACTTTATAAAAATAATGATTTCAAAAATCGGTCTCCCGTGTCTGTATCACCTTAGCCTTTTCTTTTTTTTTCCCTCATTATTTTCAAACTTTATTCTTCTATTAACTTAAATATTTCAAGTGTATTGCGTACCAAATATATCATAATATTGTAACATTACTTGTTTGAAAATTTGTTACGACAGATTTTGCCTCGATACAATATTATGAGACAGATAGAAACATGGAAAGATAAAGTATGTGAGATGAAAGAGCGGAAGAGGGAGTAAATGAAAGAGAGAACGAGAGAGAGTGAGAGAGAGAGAGAGAGAGAGAGAGAGTAAGAGAGAGTACGAGAGAGAGGGAGAGAGAGAGAGAGTGAGAGAGAGAGAGAGAGAGAGACAGAGACAGAGAGAGAGAGAGAGAGAGAGAGAGAGTAAGAAAGGGGGTGGTGTAGAGAAAAATGGAAGAGGACTAGTGATGCGATATAAATTTTCTAGGATTCAAACGATATAATACAGAGTTGATCAACATATTACAAAAATCAAATAAATACATAATGTTCATGTGGACACCAGATAATCGTTACAATATGAATATGGCCATTCTAAATAATAATCATCATAAATATCGTGAGTAGTGAAAACAAAAGCCGAATATTCTAGACTACCTGGCAACGTTTCCTAGCACATAAATAGGACAGTAAGTAATATGTAACCTATTCCAAAAATGATATTAATATAATACATTTATTTGTCCAAGTGCCCATCAAAATGATTCCATAGTATTACCCAGATGGTCATCGTCACAGCAAACAACTTTCATTTCTTCCCGCCTACTTTCCCTCCTTTGACAAAAACAACTCCGTTACACCGACCGCCCGTAACGAAAGAGCGTCGATCCCCCGTTGCCGAGACCATTCCGGTTTGGAACTAGTTTGGTGCCGAAAGGAGCGAGTCGAGTGTGGATGTTGGCTTTTGGCCACGATCTCTTGGGCCACAAATCTCTGTTTGCTCTGAATGCTATCAGCGTTCCCATTAGCAACCGTTGCAGCTGTGACATGTGGTCATGGCCATGAAGGAAGCCATCAGACGACAAGCCGTTGCTTTTTGGTGGATTTGGATCGCTGGCAGCATCTTGCGATTGTAGCGGCGTGTCACCTGATGCAGCTGGCGAGTTTATACGCTCAGAAGGTGCAGCTCGGTGTGAGTGCGTCCTCAAAGAGTGGATGTCATCTAAAAGTTGTTTTAAATCACTTGGCCGAAAGTTTGAACCATCACCAAATGAGCCAACGATGAAAGCGACGAGGATGGTTGCTTTCTGAATAGAGAAGGAAATAATTTTTACAATGAATTAGTCAAAATGTTGAATGAGATTCTGGGTCAGGGATAAATATTTGGGGTCGGAGAAAATTTCTGAAAACAAGGCTAAACAAAAAGTTCTTATCCTCGAGAATTAAAATAGAATCTCTAATATTGGTGAAGACACTTGTACAATGTGCAATGCAATCCAAAAGCCCCATCTGTCTCATTCATTACATTGTTTTTAACTAGAAATAACTTTTAAAAAAGAATATTTAAATCACGAAGGCTCCTAATGATCGTAAGTGCGATTGCAATTAATAATATCGCTCGTATCTAATACACTACTCTAATAAAATCTAAAGAGAATAAATCAACCGGAGAAGAATCGAACTAGGGATTGTATAGATTAACATTAAACGGAAGAGGAAATAACAGTCAAACAAGCATTGATTGACATATAGCTTGTGCGGACTTAATTTCACGTTCCGTTGGGCTTTTGAAACTTTGTGTATTTAAACTTGGAAAATAGTTTACGAGTGGCCTCCCTTTGGGACAACCACAATTTATGAGACTCTTGGCGTCGGTGGATAAATAAAAATGTAATTCCATTTGGAGAAGAATGATAACATGGAAGATAATCTTTCTAAAATCAAATCCGAATATTGTCATTTAACATGATTCTACTTTAAACTGCGTAGACAAAGAGACGTATTCAATGTTGTCGTTGATAATCTTGAGATTGTAATTGTCATTCGGTCGGAAGTGGGTGAAATTAATGCAAATTTTTTTATTTATTAACTCACTGGGGACCAGCCTATTTAAGCCAAGCACACCCCTGGGACAAGCCGCCGTTTATATTCATTTATTTTCAAAGCACCATTTGAATAATACGTTCTACACACAACATGAGAGAGCAGAAATTTACGTAAGAAAAGTGTTACCCCAAATACAAAAACATCTGAAATTCCAAACCCTGACGTCACGTGTATTATACCAATATATTACTTCTTGTCTCATTATTTGAATTAGTTCGTTTGTTCTGTTATGTTTGTTGTTTTTTAAATCCCTTTGATGCGTATTATGGTATTACCGGATGCCACCAAGCGTCCATTTGCAAAATGTTTATCGTTCACTCAGGAGAGTCCTGGGAGAGACAATGCATTTTTCAATTTTAATATTTCGGGGCGAGTGACTTCGCTAGGTGAATTCGGAATTCTTACAGATCGTAAGCGCAATAATTATAATAAAGAGAAAATAAGCTTTAGATCTAGGGACGATAAGTTAACATAATGAAGAATGGTAGATTGTTAAGAATTTGAAAGTATCTCATGAATATTAATGATCCCGCTGGTGAGGACTTTTATCTGAAGAAAATGCGTATACCTTTTTTTTTAATTTTTTTTTTCTTCAAATAATCAAAGACATCACGATTCTTCAAAGAAACCTTGAATAGAGTACCAGTAGAGTTCTTTAGTAAACAATGGTTTGAGCCCAGCACCTGCTATTACTCTTAGTCTTAGTGATCATCTCCAACACGGTCCCAGCTGTTATTTCTACTGTTTTATTGTTCTCAGGGAGGCCAACGAAATCCCAGACATTTCTAATACGGAAGGAAGAATTCATTCGTTGTATAGCGATGAACTTGATAAATAGCGGCTGTATTTCAAAGTCGACAATTTTTGGGACAGAAAATTGCAGACTATTAAAGGCAAAGGCGTGTTTTAATGATTTATGCCCGTAATTTAGAGTTGAACACATAGACACTCAAATAGAAAAAAGGAGAGAGAGAGAGAGAGAGAGAGAGAGAGAGAGAGAGAGAGAGAGAGAGAGAGAGAGAGGGGAGAGAGAGAGA
>JASKDV010205040.1:0-10638 GCA_032466395.1 Aegires albopunctatus
TATAAACCCCACAAAAACCAAGCCCCAACTTTTTATGACTCCCCATCAAACGAATCCCTCTTTATGGTTCTTGGAATGAGTGGAGGGGGCATACTAAACAACTCCCATTTTTTCTTTGCAATTGTCATGCTATCAATTGAGGTCCTATCATCCACCTAGCAAGGAGGCCCTGAGATACTTTGTTTCATCTGTATTTTAAAGAGGTTTAAAAATAATGGAGAGGAAAGAAAAACATTGAAGATACAAAAAAGCCTCCCTACACATAAATATGATTCGTCCACTCTTGATATATCATACTATGAAATTTCACATAGGGTCTATGACAAGTTAGAAATTTTTTTTATTAATTACAATAGGGCCTAAGTACTAGACTATTTGTAGACCCCTCTAGATCTAAATGGTAATGTTGCATATTTTCATCACAAAACATTTTTTTTCAGATAGAGATAGAAGATGTCAGGCCAACCAGATGTTCCTCCACCTCCTTACCCAGGCTATTCTAATGCTAATAATTATTCATCACCAAGTGATTATGATGCCTATCCTCCAGCAGCTAACTACCCACCCGCGCAACATCCCCCACCAAATAAAGGAGGTAATATTATTCAATGATGAAACAAAAATTTCATTATTATATGAAAAATTACCAGTTTTTGTGTTTTTGCTATTTTACTAAAATTTACCTTTTTGCTTCTATAGATTTCTAGACTTTTGTTGTTGATGTTGCATTGTAATTGATTATAATCACTATGTAATTGTTTTCAGGGTCATTTTTATTACTGTTGTTATTATTATTAAACAGATTTAATACCCAAAGCATATATGCGCACTACATGTGTATTTCAAACAGGATGGTTGATGAGATTTCAAATATAATTATAATCGTAATTAATTCTGAATTTATAAAAGACAATTAAAAGCCTTAAATCAAAATCCGGCTGAGCCATGCACATTACAAGAATGTCATTTCATGAATGTTTTATGTAATTAATTCTGAATTTATAAAAGACAATAAATGCCTTAAATCAAAATCCGGCTGAGCCATGCACATTAAGAATGTCATTTTATGAATGTTTGCCAAATTTGATGTGTCTGTGTAGTGAAGATTTTCTTGAAAGTGTTGACGTAATTTTGGCCTTATTTTTATTAGGCCTATAATAGAAATTATTTTTATTACCATTATTATTATTATTATTATTATTATTATTATTATTATTATTATTATCATTATTATTATTACTAGCTGATCCTTTCAGCATTTCTTGCAAGGATTAAAAAATTGGAAACAAAGCTTCAATGATCCTAAATTGAAAATGAAAGTAGGTTGGGCCTGTTGCAGAGTGAATAATATCTTTGCCAATACTTGGTCAAAATTTTAATACAATCATTACAATAAAATGATTTATAGACATATCTATTTTTAATGAGATTCTCACCTGAAGAAGATATTATTTCAAAATTTTGGTCGCAGTCAGTTTGTTTTTTATTGGTGTTGTTTCAATTCCTTAGTCAAATTAAAATAGTGCATTGCCTCATAGGTTTATTAGAAGGTATTTGATTATTATTATTATTATTTATATAATTATTATTTTTATTATTTTTTCTTATTATTTATAGCAGTAGATCATTATTTAAAGTATTTTATACTTAATTGTTCTAGTAATGTTAGATTGTTATGCCACCTATTTATTGAATGATAACGAACTATCTGTATAAATGTCTGCTTACAGGGAACATACCACCTCCTCCAGCTTACACTACTCACCCATATGGGGCTCCCCCCTTACATCAACACACTACAGTTGTTGTAGCTCAACCAAATGTGACTTTGATACAAACGTTCAGAGAAAGCCCAGTTCACACACGATGTAATCATTGCTCAGCTGAGATTGTCACAGGGATTCACTATGAAACTGGCACATTCACATGGATTATATGTTTTGTTTTATGGCTTGTTGGGTAGGCTTTGAATGTTGTAATCATGTCATAGTGTTAAGAACTAGTTTACAGAACCCACTATTGAAGTGGGACATTATAGTCACGTCTCCCTAATCTCAAAGTCTCTGTAATCCGATAACATGAGCTGGGAACAGATTTTTCTTATTTATTTGTGCTCTATAATTCGGGAATTCATGATTCCAGCACAGCGTCACATTTTCTCCCTCTTGTATTAAGCCTCGAGCGAGCCACAGGCCAGAAGGTCAGACTGACCCGTCACGGTAATGCGTCTTGTCAATCTCTACAATATATAAAACGCATTAGAGCCTTAAATCAACAAAATTAGAATAAGGAAATCAGGAAATTATAAATAATATTATTTACACACATTAACTTTTTTTTTTTACACCTGCCTAGCGCTGTGTAAAATTACAAGAAAGTTTACCATGATTACAAAACCACCAACTTCTGGGGAAAATTAGGAAATGTCATGAAAGCACAGGCCTCTAGGCCTAAAGAATTTATAAGACCCATAATAAAATATAAAGCACAAAAAACTTATTGCCCAGTGCCATAAGCCTCAATAAGTGTTAGTGTAGCATTATGCCACCTATAAGCATATAACTTAAACAATACAACTATTGATTTTTTTTTCTTTCCTGGGTCATTGTGATTCAATTTCAGTATTGTAATTACTATGCCGTGTCTATGAGAGAGAGATAAAGAGAGACAGAGCGATAGAGATATATATATATAGAGAAAGAGATATAATATATATATATATATATATATATATTATATATATATAATGAGAGGAGAGAGAGAGAGACGAACGTTAGCCTTCAGCTTTGTATGATTTTGTCCCTGAGTGTGTGTGTGTGTGTGTGTGTGTTTGCGCGCGCTTTTGTCCGTAATTGAATCTATGAGTTTTGATGAGTATTTGTTGTTTACATAACATGGTAATACTCTAGCTTGATGAAGAACCTTAAAATAAGATAATTAAAGAATTTGTTGTGAAAATGGATCATCTTCATTAATAAATATATCATTCAGAGCTATTTGGTATCTTAGGGTACGAGCCTTTCTTGAAAACTACTGCTGAATGGAGTATGATATTTACACCATAACAACGAGGAAAAGTAGAGCTACAAGAGAAATTACGAAAGATGACGGTTTGAAGGGCAGTTTTTATGTGATTTGATATTCATTTACAAACAATGAGATAAAATTTGAAAATCTTCACCAACATTTGAAATAAGAATATCTCTGAAACCACAAAAGATAAAAAGATAAAACTTTCACAAAATAGAAGATCTGATGGCGATCGCTTGGATGCAAAAAGTTTGGTTAAAATAGTTGCTAAAGTGCGAGAGATATAAAAAGGTAAATTGGGGTAATTTTTTATTAAACTTTGCCAAAACCCAATCCGATATCTCATGGGTTCAGCTGACCGATGCTGACCCCAGTCAACCAGCGGGGCGTGACTAGATCATGGCTTCGTGTGGTTTCATCCAAGACATAACTTAACGTTTTACAGTAGGCATGTGGCGCCGTGCCAGATCCGAACACCTAATTTAGGAACATAGTATAACAATAAAATGTAAATTTTTTGCTTCTATTATAGAAACACTCTCACTCAACAATCCGAGGTACGGTAATCCAAACCAGTCATCTAACGGCTCTTCAAGCCAATCTGATGACTAACACCACAATACTCCTCAAGATTAACACTTCACATTCATACCGTAGTGGACGGTGCCACCATCCGATAGAGTAGTCGTACAATAATTTACTCTGTTAAATTATCCCTCTTTACTAACCATTACTTGAGAATTTTATCTTTACAATAATGTCCTATTCATATTCTCCAATTACTTACAAACATTTTGATGTATGACATATCCCTATTAGCTTTCACTCTAACTCCACAATGTGAGTTTTTCAATCCAGTGTAATCTCATCATTCTAAATTAATTGCGCCATTCGGCTGAAAAAATTCCGGCCATAAAGAGCTAAAGTAACATTAAATTGGCCAATTGACCACAACAATAGCAAAGTCAATCCAGACAATAGATTAACGTAGATGGGCAAGCAATCCTTATCTTTAGCTAATGCGAGAGACCCTGATCTGCTAGCAGCCCTTATAGTGTCCTTAAAAACGGATGATAGTGTCAATTGTGTCAGGGTCATTTGACCACCTCAGTGCCCAGATGATAGTCACATATGGGTGATGAAAGCAAAGGTGCATCAAGCCACAACCATCTCTGACAAGTAATGTGAAAAGGGTTGTTGCTGAACACTGAGGTCTAACCATGAAGACATACGCTTTGACAAATAATTCTATTCGGATGATTCTGTAATTTTGGCCAAATAGTCGGTAACTTGTCCTGATTAGAGAGAAGTGACTGTACTTATATTCTGATAATTTTCTCCTTTTAAGTTTAAAAAGACGTTTTATAATTATACCTTTTTTTTTTGTCTGTCTTAAACAAATTTCAACGTCGTCCAATAGTCTGTCTTGTTTGTGTGATTGCTTGACCTCTTTTCTCATTGATTACTTAACTGATTGATAAATCAATGATGAAACTTGTTATTTATATCATTGGCTAACATTAAGTCTTTTACCTTACTTTAAGTGATACACTGGAAATAAACTAATCAACCTATGCCAACTTCAATAATATAGGGAAATAGAATGTCATGTATTGTCTTTTTTTTTTTTGAAATAGGGACACAGGAATGCAAATCTTAAAACGTTGGACATTCATAATGTAAAATAAACAAGGATTTCTCAAACTTTTCTTGTAATGTTAGAAGCCCTGCTGTATTTTAAATTAAATGAAAAGGGATTAGGAATTTTTTTTTTTTTTTTAACTTATGTAAGATAGAACGAAAAGAGTCAAAAACAAAAACTCAGCATTATAGTAAAAAGTAGAGTATAATAGCGCAGATCATAGCGCTGTGCTCAAGGCGATTTGCAATGACTATTATACTCCCCTGACCGACAGCAACACAGAATACTAAAGATGAGACTAATTGATTAAAATCAATTAATGAACATGCTTTGAAACTTCTTTAGCACTTAGTGAACAAAATAATAATTATCAGAAATATGTTAGAATATATAAACATTGTTCATTGTTTCGTTGCTTTACAGACTACAAAAGAATTACCTTTTTCAAATACAATGTTCTCCAAAGTTTTGAATAATATTGCATTTAATGATATATGTATATACTGTACCTATAAACTGCATCATAACTACAGGCTGTACAATTTAATTAAGGACTAACTTTTCTTTTCTGTTAGGAATCATACATTATTTTGATTCCCTCTTTAATATATGCCGAATTGTTTCACTTTATGATTGTTACACCATTGGTATTCCAAATTAGATCAAAATTTCACTTCTTTTGGGATTTTTTTTTTCACTTGCTATAGGTGTGGACTTGGATGTTGCCTGGTTCCTTTCTGCGTTGATGGCTGTAAAGATGTGGTTCACACCTGTCCCAATTGTCAACAGCAAATTGCGCGTTTCACAAGAATGTAACAGAGGCCAAAAGAATAACAAATCAAGCCTTCTTTGGATTTCATTGTGACTAAATATTTAACAGAGGTCAAAAGAATAGCAAATCGAGCCCTTATTGGATTTCATTGTGACTAAATATTTAACAGAGGTCAAAAGAATAACAAATCAAGCCTTCATTGGATTTCATTGTGACTAAGTATTTAACAGAGGTCAAAAGAATAGCAAATCAAGCCCTAATTGGATTTCATTGTGATTAATTTGAATTGTACTTTTCCATTATGAATTACACCTTTATATATGTCAGATATAAACTTTTCTTTCATATCATGGACAAATGTCATTTATACTTAGAAATTGCATTGATTTTAAATGTTTCATAAGAAAATATAATTTAAGGCAGATGAAGTTAGTGAAATCTGATTAAGGAGAAAATGCAAACTACATGTGATAGCCTCCCAAATTCCAAGCCTGGAGTTTCGACCTGGAACCATGGTTCCTCATCCAAGTTGTGGGAGGTGGTTGCAGGTCATGCTGGCTAAAGGGGCTTTGATGAAGCTGCGACGGGCCAAGCAAGTCAGCATTTGATAAAACCTTCTTGAGACAACTGAAAGAAAGTAAAATGGACGGACCTTTACAGACAATGACTTGGATATTCAGGATTTTGAACAAGAGGACAACCGAGACAGAAATGGAGTGACAGCATCTCTGGCACTCTCCTCTCCCTTGGCATATCATATATTAACCCATGCCATGCATCTGGCCACAGACTGACTTTCTTGCAACACCCCTGGGTTCACAAGCGGCTGGATAAAGTAAGTGAAGAGGGTAAGTACATATGGTATATGATTTAGCATTCTACTGCAACATCAGTCTCCCTCAACGAAACCTTTGAAAGTCCCCGTTGTTTGCAAAAGAACTTTTTGAAGGCAGAATCCCTGAATAATTTGTATTTAGTACAGATTTGGCGTCCTATAGGTCTAGAAGTTTTACTATTAATTATTTATTATAAACTCTTTCCTTTGAAAGACACATTGCTACACTTCTTTAGATTCTAAAAATGTTGGCAGCATTTGTGCCATGCAGTGTCAGGCACTCTTGTCTATGATCATGGGTGGTATGTGGATGCTTATTACCCTTTAGAGAATATAGAGACTCTATACCCCATAAAATAAGTTCTCATAGATTCAAGATTATAAAATCATGTTGTCCTCCATAAGATAAAATCAATCATGAGATAGAGAATCAGTAAATTTATTCTTAAGATTTGCTTGAACATTCTTTCACTGATTATACAATTATTATTACTATTGCTAACAATATCTTGTGATATTTCAACTACATGAATTTCTTTCGTCAATGTTTTTTTTCTTTGTTCTACCTTTAATATATTGGTACTTGCGTTTATTTCCCATTGCCATCCATTTTATTCACTGTATTGTCTGATTTTGTAAGGAAAAAAACCAACCAATTCCTTTTCTAATTTCTATGTGCATTTCTTTACTTGATGTGAGTTGGTGCTTATACTTTGCTCCCCCGGACCTCTGAATAACTATAAATAGGACTGCTTCGCCTCCTTGTCGATGCGAGGGGCGGAGCTTTTCCGCGAATTAGAAACCTGTATGCACGTTGAATTTACTATAGAGAAAGTAGAAGATAACGGCTGAAAAATTAAACTTAACGATTACTTTTCATACAATCAAATTGTGATACCTTTAGTATTTATAATTCGATACTGCTTTTTTAATTATAAGGTTCATGGAGCAAAATATATAATAGATTGTGATGAATAAAGATGTAGATGTTAACTATGAAAATGCTAGTGGTAGGCTACATAACAGGAATGCGGTCATCTTTATTGACGGAATGAAAATATTGTAAGTGAAAAAACATAAATATCAGAATTCTAAATAACTTATTTACAAGGAAAAGTCAATTCAATTACAGCTTGATATCATCATAAACAACACTCCGCAAGAAATGAAGTTGAAGAATAGATCTATATCATCAACCGTGTAATGTGCTCCTACCGCTTAACAATGACATATTAATTCCCAAACTGATTGTTAGCACATTGTAACATGGGACAAGACTTGTGGACTGTTACTGTTATTTAGAAATTAAAATATTTTTTCAGACATGAAAATATGGGATCTAAAATTAAACCATTATAAATGATGATGATGATAATAACAACAATAATGATAATAATAGTAATAATAAAAATAACAATGATGATGATTGTAATAATAATAATATTAATACATGTAATAATAATATATTAATATTATATTTATAATAAAAGTGATAATAATAATGACAATAATAATAATTGCTCTTTTCGTGTAATGAGATACTTTGATTATAGTAAGACGCCTTAACCACTGTAATTATTGTTCAAAATTTTTCCTGGGGACCCCTTCTAGTCAACGCGCCTGCTTCATGGCCCAGATTGCACCAAATTGTACAGATTTTAACCATTTATTAAAAAAATTTCCTGGGGAACACGCCCCAGGACTTCGCCACTTTGGCTGATTTGTCCCCCAAAACAAGAGGTGGAAACCCCCACCTCACAACATAATTGATCTGGCCCTGCATGACCTAGGGCTTTCAAATCCAATGAAATCAATTGATTGCCAGACCAATGAAATCCATTTTTTTTCCAATTTTTTTTTATTAGTTGATCTGATATTTTGACATATAATAATGTTCACAGCAATGGCATTATAAGCAGTTTGTACTGTATTAATTATATATGTAATATTGTGTCATATTAGATGTCAATTTGTAATTGGACACTGGACATGGAAATAAGATGATTCCTATTGGATGGAAATGAAAACTTTTTAAAATAGGTAGTTTGCAATCACCCACTGGTATATTTTATTGTATTATTCATTTTATCCAACATACAGCAATTTAGAATTTCATTTTTCTCACAGATATAATAATATATACTTCAATTTTATTGTGATTATGAAAATTTATTCAGTGAAAAAACAACAATTTTTTATAAAATATTGACAGCAACATGATTTGTGGTTTTATCAATTTTTGTTTATGATTTTATGTGTAATTGGAGTTTGTGTTTTACAATATTTAATGCTGGCACCTGATAGGTGATTTTGGAAATATGTTGAATGTTATACATGTAATAATAGTAATAGTACATTTCTATGGTGCCTTTTACTTTTACCTAGGTCTCAAGGCGCTTCACAATCACATTGACCTCAACATTAATAACATACATAATATTATAATACATACATAAAATAATTAATATACATAATTTAGTGAAGATTATTAGATTTAAGGGAAAAAGAGAATACATATTATATATATACATAGTTAATTAATAATCTAGGATAGGTTATACTTATACAGATAAAATGATATCTCTTAACATTAAGTTTAATTTGTGAGTAAATTAGATAACAAGTCTTCAATCAATGATCTATTAGTTTAAAGAAATACATGTACCTTTTTTTTTTCTAAAGTCAAATCAGAGTCTAATAGATCTATTTTTTTACTGGTAGTATGCATTAAGTATGTGTATTACTCTCACAAATTAAAGTTAAATGAATTGAACAATTATACCACTATCAGGACATAAATAATGACATTTATAACATCATAATATCCTTATTCTTTTTTTATTTCATTTAATTTTTTTGAAGAATTGTATGTGAGTTTATATCATGTGATATATGAATAGTTATGCTGCGGTATTGGTTCACACAGTGTTGTAGAAAAAGCATTTTAAATGGCAGAGAAATAAAAATAGAATCTTTATTTTCTTATAGGCCATATTAATCTTATTTTGTTGTCTTTCTGTTTGAATTGTTATGGTCAAAATAATGATATTCAATTTTATCAGCAATCAAAACTCCCCTTTTTTCATCTAAGTGCTAGGTACAACATACATTCGTTCTATTTAATGCAAGGCTGTATGAAGATGTATTTATGGGACCAGTAAATGTTTACGGGTGGGGACATGATTTGATGTATGCTTTCTGTAGAAAGTTGGCTTCCTTTCTTAACTCTATGGGTTCTGTGAACCGTTAGAACGGATCTATTGACTGTCACTGCCACATATAGATTGTGAACCAATAGAACGGTTCTCTTGACTGTCACTGTCACAGATTTGGATTGACTAAAGATGCCACTTTTATGTTTGTGCTAATTGTTAAATTATATACTTTGTTTTGCACATGTTAAGAGATATTTTCCCACGGATATGCTCATTTGATTGATCTCAATATTTTTAGGGTATAAAGTTACATGTGATAGTTTTAATTTACACAATCCATTATACAGGTTTATACAATAAATGTGATCAATATTAAAGCACCTCACCCTATGAATTTTGATTGTTCTAGGTTTTGTTTCTGTTGTGTATGTATTATTTAAACAAGTTTGATTGATGAATTAATGATTATTACACGAAAATGTGGGTTATTTCCATGTATATAATAATAACTTATTTTCAAAGCACATGCACATTGTTAAACACTGTATTCCAGTGTGTTCCCACTTTAGTTGTAAATAGTAAGTTTTGACATCTTGACTATGAAATTTATAAAAAGAACACGATGAATTTGAATTTACTTAATGTGAGAAAGAGAAAGTTGATCATAGTATTAACGTTCTAGATAGACCGCAATTCTTGAACTGGGGCGCGAAATGTTTTTGGACAGTTGACTTGGATGAAGTCGACCAGATTAACAAATTCCTTTCAAATAACAATGCCTAAATAACATTGATAAAACTAAAAATCTGATGCTAACGCCCTGTAGGCTACATCCCAAACAATGATATGCGGCCATTCTAGTCATTCTAGATTGCTGACTAAAGAACCTTGGGATATGTTTTCTAACTTCTAAGCAACCATGCTGTAGGGCCAAATTGCATCTTCATACAAAAAACCCTGCGCTTCAAGACAATCCAATTATTGCAGCACGCTTTCCTATCAAGGAGTCTTTCAAAAAAGAGGAACAAAGAGCTAGAAATAAATAGGTAATATTCTTTAAAGCAATTAACGATTAAATAGATATCCCCATAAATTAACTTAACAAAAGTAATAGTAGAACTAGGAATTCAGATAGTCAGACATTTAACATCCCTGTCTCTAAAAATGATTGCCATAGACATTCTTTCTTCCCTAGCACTGCTAA
>JASKDV010205051.1:0-10637 GCA_032466395.1 Aegires albopunctatus
AGGTTCTTTTCTGTTTAATTTTGTAGGGGACTCGAGTCGACTCGAGTCCGGACTCGGAATTTTGGACTCGAGTCTTGTAATCTGCTTTGGACTCGAGTCTGGACTTGCCGACAAATTACTCGAGCACTCGTGTCTGGACTCGTTACCCGCACATCTCTAACGACTTGGACGCTCCCACAAGAAAATTTCATGGCCTTTGTGACCCCTTTTTGATTGCTCAAGCCATGAATACACATAAGGTGAGATTTCGTACATTACCAACGCTTACAGTTACAGCGGAATGTTAATTGGAGTGATAAAGCCATGGTTTTATTATATATGTAGATATCTATTTATCTATCCATTTCTTTCTTATTGCACGTATATTATTATCATTATTATTTTATTTATATATTTATTTATTTATTATTATAATATTTATTTTAGAAAATGTTAATATTCCATATTTCAATCGTGTGACATATTATGCTGCAAGTTCTTTGATATTTTTTTCGACATAGGAATACGCCAACCGATTCCTTTGCATTTCTATTTCATGTTTCAAGTTACCAAAGCAAAATAGAACGAAATTGTTGAACAAAGTTTTGTACACGAAAACGAATGAATAAGATCTACACGTATTCTGCTGAACAGATTTGTCATCATTTGGGTCTCAAGAGAAATGAAATATTCCAAAAACGTGCATCGGTATAGATCTATATGAAGATGTATGTAAAGATCTAAAGGATCCTACACACTACAGCGATCGAATGTACGTTTGAACCTACTCCCATATCGATCGCATGTGATTTTTAGTAGCATCTACACTAGCATTTTTAAAAGGAATCTCATAAGATGACGTTATGATAGTTCCTGTCAAAAGGGGCACTGATCGGCATCGACTTAAAGGTGGCCCTGTTGCATCTATATTTATGATAGCGTATCTTTCCGACATGGGGTACGCTGGTACACATAGGGTACACATGTCATCGATCTCCTCCGAAAGCACTGAATGGGCATCTTTGGGATTTTTACATAATTGAACATCTCCCAAATCTGGTCTGATAAAATCTTAATAAAAATGATGATGTAAAAAATTCATTCTTAGAAGTTAAATCCTGATCCAAATCTAGACAATTGGAAACCGGGGATTTCTTCCAAACTCGAAAATAAAATTAAAAAAAATAATCCAAGATCTTGCCTGCAGGAACCATCATCACAAGGCTCATCTATTTTGAATAAATGAGTTTTTATGGAAAGCAATATGGCAAGACTACCACGCGAATATCTTACTCTCCGCTCAATATGAGTTTGGGAAAACTTTACGTTGTAACGCAAATTTTTAGGCCATTCGCTATAGACCTAGATCTAGATCTATTTATCTCCTGTTCAAGGTTTACAGAGGAATTTTTCGTTATGAAAGGACAGACTAGAATTACCATTGCCATCTTATACTGGAGCAAGGGTGAGAGAAGTGACTGCAATAATAATACACTAGTAGTACAGCATCGTTGGCAAAGTATTCGCAATGGTCATCCGGATCCGGCAACAAACGCTGGCGGATGGTGTCTATGCGGAGTCGCTGTGTTGAGAGGTCAACAATAGGCATGGTCTTCTCCAGGAGAAGTGTAGAGAGCATAGGATGGCCCTGACCTGTATGTTACTTTCATTGACCAAACAAACGCATTTAATCTAGTCAGCACATATTATGGTCTATTTGAGATACTCCAGTGCTACAAGGATAATTGAATCCTTTCACACCAATATCAAAGGGGACAGTGCAGTGTGTACGGAATGTGCATGTCGATGGCCTTAGCAGCGAATTATACGGAATGTGCATATCGGTGGCCTTGAGAACGAGTTGTGCGGAATATGCATGTTGGTGGCTGAGGAGCGAGTTGGACGGAATGTGCATGTTGGTCGCCTTAGGAGCGAGTTGTACAGAATGTGCATAATGGTGGCCTTGGGACGTCC
The DNA here is from genome assembly GCA_032466395.1 of Aegires albopunctatus. NCBI lineage: Eukaryota > Metazoa > Mollusca > Gastropoda > Nudibranchia > Aegiretidae > Aegires > Aegires albopunctatus. Next base: position 1,954 of record JASKDV010205051.1, read on the forward strand.
TAAACGGAATGTGCATGTTGGCGGCCTGAGGAGTAGGAGAGACTTGGACGGAATATGCATGTCGGTGGCCCTGAGAGCGAGTTGTGCGGAATGTGCATGTTAAGGTGGCCTTGAGAGCGAGCTGGACGGAATGTGCATGTTGGTGGCCTTAGGAGTGAGCTGGACGGAATGTGCATGTTGGTGGTCTTGGGAGCGAGCTGGACGGAATGTGTGCATGTTAATGGTCTGATGAGAAACTTGGACGGAATGTGCATGTTAGTGGCCTTAGGAGCGAGTTGGATGGAATGTGCATGTCGGTGGCCTTATGAGTAACTTGGAAAGAATGTGCATGTCGGTGGCCTTAACAGTGAGTTGGACGGAATGTGCATGTTGGGGTGGCCTTAGGAGAGAGCTGGACGGAATGTGCATGTTGGTGGCATTAGGAGCAAATTGGACAGAATGTGCATGTTGGTGGCCTTGGGCGCGAGTTGTGCATGTTGATGGCATTGTAAGTGAGTTGTGCGGAATATGCATGTTGGGGTGGCATTGGAAGCAAGCTGGACGGAATGTGCTTGTTTGGGTGGCCTGGGCAGCGAGCTGGACTGAATGTGCATGTTGGTGGCCTTAGGAGCAAGTTGTACGGAATGTGCATAATGATTGCCTGGGGAACGTGCTAAACGGAATGTGCATGTTGGCGGCATTGGGAGCGAGTTGGATTGAATGTGCATGTTGGTGGCCTTAGGAGCAATTTGGAAAGAATGTGCATGTCGGTGGCCTTAACAGTGAGTTGTACGGAATGTGCATGTTGCTTAGGAGAGAATTGGACGGAATGTGCATGTTGGTGGACTTCGGCGCGAGTTGTGCATGTTGATGGCATTGGAAGTGAGTTGTGCAGAATATGAATGTTGGTGTGGCATTGGAATCAAGCTGGACGGAATGTGCTTGTTTGGGTGGCCTGGGCAGCGAGCTGGACTGAAGGTGCATGTAGGTGGCCTTAGGAGCAAGTTGTACGGAATGTGCAAAATGATGCCTTGGGATCGTGCTAAACGGAATGTGCATGTTGGTGGCATTAGGAGCGAGTTGGATGGAATGTGCATGTCGGTAGCCTTAGGAGCAACTTGGAAAGAATGTGCATGTCGGTGGCCTTAACAGTGAGTTGGACGGAATGTGCATGTTGGGGTTGCCTTGGGAGAGAGCTGGACGGAATGTGCATGTTGGCGGCGTTGGGATAAAGATGTACGGAATGTGCATGTTGGCGTTGGGAGCGAATTGGACTGAATGTACATGTCGGTGGACTTACGTACGAGATGGACGGAATGTGCATGTCGGTGGCCTTGGGAGCAAGTTGGACGGAATGTGCATGTTGGTGGCCTTGGGAGCGAGTTGGACGGAATGTGCATGTCGGTGGCCATAGGAGCAAGTTGCACGGAACGTGCATGTTGGTGGCCTTAGGAGCGAGTTGTACGGAATGTGCATGTTGGTGGCCTTAGGAGCAACTCGGATAAAATGTACATGTTGGTGGCCTTAGGAGCGAGTTGTACGGAATATACATGTTGTCCTCAAGAGCAACTAGGACAAAATGTGCATGTCGGTGGCCTTAGGAGCGAGATGTAAGGAATATGCATGTTAGCGCCCTTAGTGAGTTGGACGGAATGTGCATGTCGGTGGCCTTGGAACGAGTTTGACGGAATGTGCATGTCGGTGGCCATAGGAGCAAGTTGGACGGAACGTGCATGTTGGTGGAGCCAGCGAGTTGGACGGAATGTGCATGATGGTGGCCTTGGGAGCGAGTTGTACGGAATGTGCATGTTAGTGGCCTTAGGAGCAACTCGGATAAAATGTGCATGTTGGTGGCCTTAGGAGCGAGAGCGAGTTGTACGGAATGTGCATGTTGTTGGTGGCCTTGTGCACGAGTTGTGCAAAATGTGCATATTGTGTCCTTAAGAGGAACTTGGACAAAATGTGCATGTCGGTGGCCTTGGAGCGAGTTCGACGGAATGTGCATGTCGGTGGCCTTGGAAGCGAGTTGTACAGAACGTGCATGTTGGTTGCCTAGGAACGAGTTGGACGAAATGTGCATGTTGGCGGCTTTAGGAGCCTTTGTTCGGAATGTGCATGGAGGATGTCCCAAGTGTCTGTGCATTGATGTCTTATTGTGTAGGCTGTGTGTGTGTTTGGTTGAAAATGGGTATAAGATATGCTTTGTAAAGTGTAAATTGTTTGCTTGTGTATTTTCCAAAATACTATACACAAACAAGACAATAATTGCCCACGGTACCAACATACACACAAGGATTACCAAAAATAGGGGACTCCCATTCAACGCAATAAATGTCTAATCGCTCATAGATAGCACTAATTATATTGAAAAAGTGCAGCGAAAAAAATATTTATTGATATTTGATATTAATCCCAAACCAACCATTATCATTATCATTTTCATTATCAATTTCATTATCAATATCATTAACGATTCAATGAGAGACAAGCAAGATATTGCGTTCAACGAGAGTTTTCGCCTTTCTTGGGTCCACCATGAATATTCAATTTCTCAAACGTACATGAATACGTAAAGGAACAGAAAAACACGTAACTCAAATTATGGAGGTGAAGCGAAACTCTGCGTGGAATCACATGGTGGATGGTGGGACGCCATCATGTGACTGAAGCCATCATAGTTAGCCGTTTCTAGAGACTTGATAATTTTGCAATATAGAATTCGCACGAAGCTCAAATCTAGGTACTAAATACTAAAGAATATCAAACACGATTCTAGTTACTAGATACTAAAGAATATCAATCACGATTCTAGTTACTAGATACTAAAGAATAAGAAACACGATTCTAGTTACTAGATACTAGATACCTAAGAATATCAAACACGATTCTAGTTACTAGATACTAGATACTAAAGAATATCAAACACGATTCTTGTTACTAGATACTAAAGTTTCAGAATATCAAACACGATTCTAGATACTAGCTACTAAAGAATATCTAACACGATTCTAGATACTAATACCAAAGAATATGAAACACGATTCTAGATTCTAAAGAATATGAACACGATTCTAGATACTAGCCGCTAAAGAATATGAATTACGATTCTAGATACTAGATACTAAAGAACATGAAACATCGTTCTAGATACTAGATATTTAATAATATGAAACACGATTTTAGATACTAGATACTAAAGAATATGAAACACGATACTAGATACTAGATACTAAAGAATATGAAACACGATACTAGATACTAGATACTAAAGAATATGAAACACGATACTAGATACTAGATACTAGACACTAAAGAGTAAGAAACACGATACTAGATACTAGATACTGAAGAATATGAAACACGATACTAGATACTAGATACTAGATACAAAAGAATATGAAACACGATTCTAGATACTAGGTACTAAACAATATGCACTTCTCTAGATATTAGATACTAAAGTAAATAACTCATTCTAGATATTAGATATTGCAGAATATTTCTATGTTACCTTCTTCCAGGTATTTTTCCAATCGTCCACGCGAGTTTCGCAACTCATTCATTGCATAGGGTTCAATTTTTATTTAATGATTTTGCTGAAACTCAAATCACATATAATTAAAAAAACAAAACAACAACAAAAACAAATTGACAATACGAAAGGTACATGGATCTGTATCTTCATTGCAAAATACAAAACACACTATCATAATCCAAGGTTGTGTCCGATAAAGGAATTAAAAAAATGTTAACATGGTTCAAAAACGAGAATACAGCAGTACTCATCACCGAATCCGGTCCGTTGGATTATATGCAGAAAGACCCAATACAGCCAGGCGCAAATTTTCAAGATAAGCACGGTTCATTAACAATAAAGACCCTTTCACCCGCTTGTCAGGTCAGGTGTGAAAAAGATGTTCGTGTCTGAGTCATGCAACCACGTCTTACAGGCTGCAAGTCATGACCCATGAGTTATGTGTTGCTGACTGTCAGAGTAAAACAATGGTTATTGTAAGGTGTCATGGGAACAATTAATTATGAATTGTACGCTTGTAAATGTGTACACGTTTTTATAGAGAGTTAAGGGATACGATAAAAACAATAGGTAAAAATCTATTTGTTAGTCAACTTATTGAGTTATACGAGGAACAGAAGCTATTCATAACAAACAGTGCTTTCGACCACCCCATCAAGACACCAGACAACATGGGTAGAACAAAGAAAAGATATGCATGGGAAAATTATCAACATTTACAACCAAATTGACTACATCCTCTGTCGACAAAGACACAAAAAGTTTATCACGAACGCAAGGCCTTGTGGCGGTACATTATTAACATCAGCTGATCATAAATTATTCAAAGCAAGTCTCAATATTGACACCTTCAAGCAGCGACACACTGAAAACAAAAAGACACAGGGTAAAATAAACATATCAAGACATATCTACAGCCATAAATGTCGAGCACACTACCAATGCCTCCTCAACTCCCGACTGCTGGAAACACAACGACAACAACTCTGTCAAAAACAAATTGTAGCGAGTTGTAATGCGGTTTGCAGCCGAACAGAGCGCAGGGTTTGTAAACAACACAAAACCAAACCGCACATACAGCCCCTAATTAAATGACCCGCCACACAAACAAAAGGCGCACATTATACAATGGAAAAAGGAAAGAAATAAGATTCCTCACTCAATAAGAAAAGAAACACTAAATATTAGAAAAGGCGAATTGGATCAAAAAGTCGGAAATAGAGGAGGCAAACAACGCGTCGGAAATGTTTAAAGCGACTAAGCTTTTAAACCAGAAGTCAACGACAAATTTGGTCAAGTCGCATCAAACCCAAACGACATACTGGTGTCGAACCATTTTGAAACGAAATTCGATCACACCGACAGAAGTAAGAAACAGCCATAACTGTTTAAACAACATAGCAACATAAACTTGCAATAAAACCAATCAACGAAGAAGGTTGTGAGAAAATTGATTGAAACGTAATACATGGGTAGGTCTGGTTATTGAGATTCTTATTTTGTTCTTCTTTTTGGGAGACTCTGAAACAGTCCTTTGATCAGACAAAACAAATTATACCTTTTGAAAGCGCTTTGGTTGAAAAATGCAACGATAAATTACTGTAAAGTCAAAGTTAAGTTAGTTACTTATTTGGAGTTTAAGGGCTCAGTCAACCACTAGGGTTAAGTCAGAGTCCATGAAATAGTAAGATGATAAGCTAGTGAAAAGATAAAAGCAGAAGAAGAAGAAATAGATTTTAGAAAGGGGAAAAAGTCGCCAAGGAGGTAAAGAAGCACTTAAAATTATAAGTACAATACGACATATAATAATAAAGATAACTAAATAGAGGGATAATTTACAGAAAAAAACAACAAAACATTCTGGCGCTTGAATAGAAAATAAGTTACGAGATCGCGTGGCGCTTGCTTCTTTATGTTGCTGATTTATTTTTGTTCCGTATGAAACTTATTTATGTTTCAAAAGAAAAACTTTTCAACCAAAGAAATTTAGCTTAAGCAAAAGAAATCAATACAAATATTATTACCAAGAAGACGCTTAATTTATATAATATGTTAATCACATTGAAGAAATTAAAATTGTCATATACGGGACATTAAAAGGTTAAAAAACCTTTGACAATAAATTAATGGATGGAATTCCTAGCAATTGTGGAGGATGACAGAGACGAGGAAGGCCAAGAGAAGAATGGTCCATGGATAGAATAGACTGGTTGGGTAACACGCAGAAAGTGGCAGGAAAACACAGAGAGAACTTTGCTCGGCAGCCATGAACAGGATACAGAAATATGTCTTTGGACTGCCTCTTAACCAGTGGTTCCCAACCTTGGGTCTATCGAACCCTAGGGGTTCGGTGAGTTGGTCTCAGGGTTTCGGCGGAGGTCTACTGCGAAGGTCAAGACACACCCAGCTCATTGTGTAAATTCGTGATGACACGCCCGAAGGGTTCGGTGAATGCGCATATGAAACCGGAAGGTTCGGTACCTCAAAAATGGTTAGGAACCACTGCTCTAATCCTTATAGTTAGTTGACTTTGTAAATCACAAAATCTAGGCGCGTTCTGACGAGCAGGGCAGTAACAAGTCGATCTGGGGCCTTCCCGCCATATGGCCACGGAGCCTTTCCCCTCCCCCCAAAATAAGTAACGGGGAGAGCGCACACATAATAATTGTAGAACACGTCGTATAAACCTACTACACACATATGACATACTATAGTAGTAGCCTGCATTGCACAGTAATATTTATTACATTCAAAACCACTTATAGTGTTTGGTGCGGGATTTGTTGCATTTTAAAACACGAGCAAAAGTTTCTGCAAATTTGATGTTTATCTTGCCCATTGACTTCATGACAAACTGTGAATAATTGCCAGTATCAATAATAAGAAAACAATCTTTGCTGCGATAACACGAAAAAATTAAAATTGTCAAAAAGTTAAAAAGCCTCTCAATGGAGAAACTCCTTTAGAAGAAAATGTTCTTTCTTACTTGTTCGTAGCTACTTGATCTTGTAAAATCTTAATGCTGTACGAGCAATAATCGAGGATATCTATCTTGCATCTCACAGTTGCCTTTGAGGGTCCGATTCTCGTGTGACAACATCTAATTGATTAATAGAATAGTTTTCCAAAAGTCGCCTCAGAGTTATACTATTATTATTTTAGGGCCTACTCATAAACAGAACTGCCCTTGTAGACATCGACCGGTCATTGTGTCATCTTTTATTACTAGATAGCTTTTGGAAAACAAAAACAAAAACAGAATATTTAAAAAGTTGTATAATCCCTCAGCTCATCCCGATCTGCATCAAAATAGGAAGCACTAGTTGCACACAAAACTGCTTGGCGAAGAGGATTCGTAGAGACCTGTGCCAATATCAGCTTCAAGTTAAAGTCTTGATCGGCTGAGAGCGGTAGAATGTTTGATGAAATTAATTAACGCATTATGAGCTCAAAACAGAGCCTAAAAGACAGACCTCGACTTTGCGGACGACCTTTGTTTCATACATAATGTATCACAAAGGTTTCAAAACGTCCGCTCTAAAAATGATGAAAAGGCAGAAAGACAGGATTCCAGAACGTTTCCCAATTAATAACGAGACACCAAATCACTTTCAAGGTAAGGACTTTAATGAAGTTGACTCTTTAACTTACCCAGATCTAGGTAGCAAGGATTCAACTACAGGATAGGGACGATATCAAAGTTAGGATGAAAAAGACAAGATTAGAAAGTTGAGCTCACATGTACGCTAGAATATATAGCTTGTATTATAAGCTGAGATGTGTAGGCTATATTATACGTATATACACATCAACTTATCTATGCATATGGCAGTTATTCATCCAATCAATATAAGTTGTGTTGATATTGTATCATGCACAGCATAGTCTGATGTCAATTTTCTTTAAAACAAATTTTCATTTTGAACATGTAGTGATGGAATTTTGATCAGGAGTATCAATATGAAGACTTATAAATAAAAGTTACGGGAGCAAATAAATGTATGCCTAATATGTAAACAAAGAAGTGTATGCCTAATATGTAAACAAAGAAATGTATGCCTAGTATGTAAACAAAGAAATGTATGTCTATTATGTAAACAAAGAAATGTATGCATAATATGTAAACAAAGAAATATATGCCTATATGTAAACAAAGAAATGTATGCCTAATATGTAAACAAAGAAATGTATGCCTAATATGTAAACAAAGGACAATTTTTATGAAGGCTGACAAACAATAAAACTGTGTTATACCACCCATTAAATCTAAAAAAACAACAACAAACAAACAAACCGTCAATACCACGTAAATAGTTAACCCCACTCCCTGCTGTGACTATTTAGTTAATTTATTAATGTCGAGGGAAAGACAAAAATAACAGCTAAAAAATAAACTAAGACACATTAAAGAACGAAACAAAAATCACATTAAAAAACACCAAGCAAAATCAAAAGCAAAAACAAGCAAAATCAAAAACACCAACCAACAATAACAAAAAGCATCAAACAATCAACATAAACCAATCAAAAACAAACAACACAAACAAAAATACAACACCAAACAGAAAAAACAAACAAACACGCTTTAAAAAAGAAAAATGACAAAAAACAAAAACACAACAACTAATGGAACCAACAACAAACATTTAAGAACAAAGATAAAGGATGTAACAGCATTTGGCACAATACACTCAACTTCCTTTCAGATTATCCTTACACGAATCATACAACACTGCCAACAATCTCAGTACACGTCAACAACAGAATCCAATTCGAAATGCAAACATGGAACTCATGATCTCCACAAACCGAAACAGGAGCCATTTAGTCGTGTAACATGACCAAGACCCTTCCCGTTGAACCATCTATCTACTGTAGATGACAGGACAGAACTGCCAAGATTGTTTTGAATGAATCTGCCCTGGACAATACACCATCTCCGGATATGATGAGACGACATTGATGATGGACCGAACGAATAAAATAAAAAGATAGACCAAAAAGCAACCAGGAGCGCCCAACAAACGCACACGATAAAATACTCCAACACAGAAGTGGGCGAATCTAACTACAGGGTCACTTTTCCACCGTTGACACAACGAGAGAAACGTTGAAATCAAAGCAAGATAACAATGAACAACCAAACACTGAACCAACACCAGCAATACAT
>JASKDV010205062.1:0-10636 GCA_032466395.1 Aegires albopunctatus
TCTCTCTCTCTCTCTCTCTCTCTCTCTCTATCTGTCTCTCTCTCTCTCTCTCTCTCTCTCTCTCTCTCTCTCTCTCTTTCTTTCTCTCTCTCTCTCTCTTTTTCTTTCTTTTCTTTGCTTACACACGCACATACACACACGCGCACGTACACTTCGAATGATGTTCGAAACGGATAATAGACAAACTTAGCCTCGCACAAACACATGTCATCCATTGCATGCTTTAATCGTCTTTTTAAAGCTATTTAATTACAAGAGGATTGTTTTTGAGAAAAATGGAATGTAATTTGTGATTTAAAACGTCAATTTCTTATATTCAAGCATTGTATCAGTAACTGACCCACTCTGTCGCAATTGACGCTACCATCATAAGTACATTGTTTGGGAACTAACTGCAGGCCATAAATAAATGTCAATCAGTATTCAGTACTAATAATACTAACAACAATGCCTCAAACAATACCAACAATTGCTAATTGGGGATGAAACTTGGTTTAGGATCTTGGTATTTGATGTTAGCTTCTACCACATTTGTCATGAATCCCAAACAAATGTGTCTCAAGCCATCTGTATCTCTATCTTAGTTGATCATTTTCAAACTAGATCTAGATCTAGAATATAATCTAGATACCTAATTTGACAGATTTTCATTCTTTTTGTGACAGTTGCTCATTCAATGCAAGATGTATTCAATCCAAATCAAGTAACTTTACACACTAAGCAAAAGTTTCAATGGATCATTTGAATCTGGACAATAATCAAGAATATTTGGAAGGTGAGTAGTTATAAAAAGAAATGACACAGTTTTGTCATTTTGACTATGGTGAAAATAGTAAATTTACTCATCTTCAATAGATTTCGCTTTGCCGAAAAATTGAAATAGTCAAAGGAAAAACCAAATTTAAATGAATCACAATGTGTAAAATAGTGCAATGACAAAATTGTCCCAAAACACGCCTCCTCTAGAGAAAATCTCTAATGTAAGTAAAATTTTAATTAAAGTATGACTATTACAACTTAAAATAAAGCAATGTAACTTCATTTGATTTTGTACAAAGTATCATTGTTGTATGACTAAAAATGTAAAAAACACGGGTGACTGAGGGTGTTTTGTCATTGTACAGCAGAATACCTAGATTCTAGTACATATTCTTTCTAAATACATCCTTTACAAAACAATAAATTGTTCATTATGTTAAGCCCACATCCCCAATACAATTTATTGAAATCATACTGCTTAATATTAGTCTGACTATTTGAACAAAAATAATTTTAACTCGGAAAAGAGCACTTTATGGGACTCACTTTAATCAGTCATAATGGGGACATCATGGATTAAAGATTTTCATTATTATATAAAACAAATCTTTTATTCACAGCTGGGATATCTCTTGATCTTCTGGAACAGCACCAGGCCCAAGAACAAGCTCGATTGCTTAAAAGATTTAGGGAGCTTCGAGAATGGCAACAGCAGCAACAGCAACAACTCATGCAACAGCAACGGCTGCAGTTGCAATCACTTCAATCCGAGCAAAGTAAAGTTCAGTCATTATTGGCAACACAGAAAGGCCCAGAACCAGGTTTTCAGGGTAAGCTAAATAAAATCAAGAGGTTATTAGAAAGATAGAAAGAAGTATTTAGTGTGTAATGGTTGTTGTTTTATTTTTAAGCCATTTATAGTGCTTGGACTATGACATCTTCTCTACAATTTTAAATCGCAAAACAATGTTTGCTTGGTTAACTCTTTGCTTTATTTAATGCCAATTCAATTATCATAATCTTTTTAAATTTTGGCATAACCACTTCTTATTTTGGCATTGCTATGCTTATGGCTGTGGTTCGGTAGCATTTTGAATCATATTATTCCACCGGTGGTGTTTTTAAAAATTTTTTTTAAATAGTTTGTTTATAAGTTCTAAGTTTGAATAATCATCTTTCTCTATCAGGTCATAATAGCTAAGTAGGAAAAATCTTTTTAACATTTTTCCTGTCAATTCATCATACTACTTTCTTCTCCTTGTTTACAATATTTAGATTTACATTAATTTCTATTATCAAGTTCAAATCTGTTTGTGCTACGGGAGTTCAGCTTGTTCCTTATAATTGCTTTCTTTCACTCCTATTGGCATGCAGGTCCTTATCATGGATTAAAATACAATGTTCACTTTCTTTTAACCCGCAGTTTTTACACAATTTGAATAATTTTCATGACACAGAGAATTATCTTATGTTTAGGTTTTACTTATTTGTTAGCTTTACTTAAAAGCAATAACCACTGTTTTTATCTTAATGTATTTTATTTATTTTTTATTTTTTTATTTTTTTGTTGACATATTAGGAGCTTTGCGCTCAGGCTCTCCCCTTCTCACACCACCACCAAAACATGCCAACCTTTCGAAGGCAAATCAGCCAAGACCGAAAAACCAGTCTGCGGAACCTGGCTGGTCATTGGACAGTGGATTGGTTATGACCATGTCTATGCAGGACACGCTAAAGGTATAATATATTATTGAAGAGTATAACCATCAGTACGATACTGAAATCATAGAAAACAGATTGTATGGCCTCTACTGTTATTTTAGAATTTTGGTAGAGGAGATACCACATTATGGGAGAAAAGTGTAAAAATAAAATGTCATTGGTTAATGCTTGAAATTGTATCATTTTCCATATTCCTCATGGATTGCAATATACAGAAGAATTAGCAATGAAAAAGTTTTCAGTTGTTAAAATAGAAAAATATAATTTCAGGATCTAGGTACAGAATACAAATACAATTTCATTTTTACTTCATAGCCATATCATTGTGAAATACCTGCTCTTGACATGTGGCCCTAAAGTGATTAAGATTTTCTTTTCTGTTCATGTTTGTAAAAAAGACATTGCGCTGTGTATGCATCGGTAAATCAACTTTAAGTTTATCTAGAAAGGAATGGGATGTTGATTGTGGTGCCTTTTATATCTATATTTCCTGTTTTCTAATTCATTTCAGTCACAAAACTCACTTCCAAAGCCTGTGATGTACATTCATCCAAATCAAAACATCAGCCAGCCAGAAGAAGACAAATACACCAATTCTGAGCTGTTTAGCAACATTGATTCTCAGGATGATAGAATTCTTGAGGTTGACCATCGTCGGGAACCTCCATATCCAGACTGGATGTCTGACACCAGTGAAAATTTCTTACCTCCAAAATTACCCCCACCTCGTCCATTAAAGTCTCAATTAGCCAACAAAGATCAATTGGCTGGGCTTGAGGAACTTCTTCATACAGCCCCACCTGCATTGCTTCAACAGGTTGGCTATTTGGGGTTGTTTTTTTATATCTGTTTTTTGTTGAAGTAAAGTGGGCTTTTTTCCCCCTCTCTCTTCTCTTTGATAAAGCTTAGCCATTTATGTCAATTAAAAAAAATATTTTCAAACCCACCCATTCACCTTTTCTCTCTCATACTTCAGCGTGTTCAATCTTGTAATCAATGGTAACTCTAGCATATTTCATTCATTATGACCTATCCTCCTGTTTTGCAATTATTTATTTTAAGCAATATTGTATATATCCCACATGAATCTTAAAAGCATCACAATGACAGGTCACCATTTTTCTCTGTTTACGTTTCTGATGAATGGTTTTGTTGCTTATTGTTTGTCTCAGGTTTGTGAGATTTGCCATTCTTTGGTTTTGTTCATTTTCCTTCTATCATGCTGCTGACCGCTAACATTTCAACATCCCTCTTTTAACTTTTTATGGCTGAAGAATTTTAAAATGTGATAAACCATGATTTTTTTCAAACATTTTTAAATTTCATTCCAAAATTATCTCATGGAGACTTGTTTGGCTTTAGTTAAATTAAATGACGTTTATTAAGTCTATGTAAGATTTTTCATTATTTACTCTGCATTTCGTTTACTGCTTGCAGTTGAAGACAGTAATATTTTTTTTTTTACTCATCCATCCATTAATTCCACGACAGGTTCTTAGTTTGTTACCAGGTCATGCAAATAGTAACGTCAAAAACCCAGGTGCCCACGAAGTAGAGAAATCAGCATCTCCCACCCTGCCTATCTCAGCAACAAGGCCCAAAGTTTTACAGAATGAACAGGTAGGAATATAGCTGGAGATGTAAATATTGCTTCAGTTTTATTCTAATCGTGTGGACTTATCATGCAATAATATATCTAGAGTTGGTTTGCTTTAAAAATTACAACATACTATTTTATGTCACTTATTTTTGTCTTCTTCTATTTTTAGTTTGACAGTAGATTTGTATCGAAAGAAGAAGGCAATCTTGATTCTGGGTATGTGTATAACACAGTGTTTGATGAAAGTGCTGAAAGGACCCAATTGGAAATAGAAGAAATTGATGATAGTGATGGTGATGATGAAAACACAGACAGTTACCACCAAAATGGTGATACCAACAGCGATAATGAAGACCTTGATGATCTTCCAGATTCAAGAGAGGGAGATGAAGATCAGCCTTTAAAGGTGAAATTGCATGAAACATTGCTATGATTGCAAAACCTGCGTAATAGTCATATCTGGGTTTGGATTTTACGTATACGCTTCTATGTTTGGCGTTTGAAGAAATCTTTACCTGGTTATATCAGAAAATGCTGTCCCATCACCTTGACGGTCATCGAATGTTGAAACTGGTATTTGAATAAGACTATTAGACCCACAATGCTGAAACAGTTAGTACTTTATAAACTACTGCAAATATTGATTTTCTCCCAAACTGGCATTGTACCTCTTGATTATTGCATTGTATGCCGTGCCGTACAATTTACATCGTACTTAGTAGGGAGGGGGGGGGGGGGGGGTCATGTATGTGGTTTATTTCAACTCACATCAAAAGTTAACCTTAAGTAATCGGTCACACAAACATGCTAAACTAAGATTAATTACTGGCATTTTAAGGTCACGTAGACCTTAGTGACCTATTTATTGTGAGCTGTCTTCTTATTATGATATTGACATCTTTGGCAATGGCAAGCATGGAGTAGGACGTGGTGGGGGGTGTGGGTGAATGACATTATCCTCAAATTTTCGAATGCCACCAGCAATGTGGTACAGGTAGCATAATAAACAATTATTTTAGACAAAGAGTATATAAATCACTACGGCCATTATGAGCACAGAAATACAATATTGTAAAGCTAACTCAAATTATTTGAAAAGGATAATTACTGTTCTTGTGCTTCAATACTATATACAGTGTAATAGGTGGTAGCAAATTGAAAATAGGGTGCAAACTCAAATCTCACCATAAGAGCAGCAAATCTCACGCTCATTAGTTTGAATCTCACTCCCACTCAGCTTTTGGGGTTGGCAGGTCTGTTTATCACAATTCTTATTATGTATCATTGATCTTGTGAATTTTTAATGAGTTTAAGGGATTAGGAGGAACCATGATTTTGTTTTGAATGAATTCTGTTTGTTGTTGGACAAGGGGTTGTATGCCTGTTTTAGGGTGTATTTCCCTCCAAGCCAAAGTTTTGTATTCACTATTTTCCTACTTTGCTTTCAGTCTCATCAAACCCCGGGGACAGAAAGACCTCTTCAAGGTACCCTTGGACAAAAAAGTTTCCAACAGTTACTTGAAGAGCAACTTCAATCTGAAGAAAATACGGTATGTATTTTTCTTCTTCAAGTAAATGACAAATTTCCTAGACTATCTTGTATTGATATATGTTTTCTTCTAGATCAGCAAGTAGAATTTTTAAAAAAATCTCAAATTGAAATTTAGCTTTGAAAGCCATGCTAATGAGCATTATTTTTAATCAGGGTTTATAAAATTATTGGTCTTTGTTGTTGCTTATATGTATATTTTTTAAGGGCAGCTCTAAATGTCTAGAGCCTTGTCACAGGATTGGGCATTGGATAAATGAATTGTATTATTATTATATCTCTTCACTATGTTCTATTATCCTCATTTGTCTTTCTCTTTGTCTTGTTGATCAAATGTGTTCATAATAATGATTAGCGCAGTCAGTCGATCAATTGACTTTCAAATTACTTAATTGTTTGATTTTAAGGGAATTGCTGGAGATGAGAAAATGGAACCAGTGAAGGAGAAAGAGTCAGTACGATCCATGGCCTTTTTGCGCAAAGGAGAAGGTACTGCAAGATTTAACAGCGCACCAAAAAAACCAGTGAAACCCCGTCCATCTCAGAGGGATAAAGGAAAAACTACACAAAGGATAGAAAGAGACATAAAAAGTGAAAGGACAGAGATGAAAAATCAGGCAGGCAATGCCAAGGAAAGAGGGGGTCCGGCTAAAGATGTGTCTGCAAAACAACCCCCACCTGGGCCGAGGAAGGTAAGAATCAGTTTCTTTTTAAGAGAAGGCATTGCACTTAGCACAAGATGTAGTTATTAATAGATATTCTAAAGATCTTGTTCTGTAACAAAAATTGATTTCAATTTATGAAAATTCAAGTTGGTATACCATTTTTATTTCATCTGTTCTGTTATTAGCTCCATTTAATTATGTTAAGATTTTGTTAATGAATAAACAGGATTTATCTCGATAAATATTCAGTATCTGTCAAATTTCATGCTTACAGGTGACAATAAATAAAGAGAACCCACAAAGGTTATCTTCCAGTTCTCATTGCGCTACGATGCTGACCTGAATTTTGAATTATTAAGCAATCTCAGAAAAATGTATTTTGGAAACTTTCCTACTACTATTCTTGCTATAGTTTTGCTCTCGTTGAAAAATATTATCTGGCATAATGAAATTATTTTCCCTTTATTACAATTTCATGATCAGACAATGAAGTCCCACAAAGAAGAGCCAGAGCCATCTACAAAACCCTCGTCTCGCCTAAGCCTCATTCATAGTGCTGCCCAAAGGAAGAAAGAAATGCACAGGGGCAAAGAGGATGAAAATCTGCCAATGACATCCTCCTCCACCCCTTTCTTGTCTAAGAGCAGAGGTTTTAAAGATCAGAATAGAAATAATTCACATCCCTTGCCATCACCTTCAGTGGATGGCATTTCTAGTGCAACTGATGAGCAGGACTTGGTAGGTTTGGTTTAGTATTATTAGTATTGTTATTATAATGCACCAAATTGCTGTGGTGAAAATAAATAAATAAAAAATAATTTGTATCCTGAAATTTATGATTAATCAATCTTTTAACTTCAATCAAGATATAAATTTAAGTTTTAGATTTATTTACTTGTCTTAACAAATTATTAATATATTCCTTATATGATGTGAAAAGTTTTCATTGTAAACTGTTTAACACGGAAAATAAGATTAAAAATTCAAATTACTGTGATGAAAAATACCAAAAAAATGTATCCGGAAATATCAGTATCACAACAATATGTATAACCAATTTTTAACTTCAATTAAGATATATTTATATACTCTCGTCTTAATCATTACATGTATATTAATTTATTTACTTCTTATAGTGATGCATGAGATACATAAGATTTTTAAGAAACTGTGTACGAGATGTCATATCTTTGTCTCACTGTTTTTTATATTTTATTTTTATATATTTTCTGATGTGAACAAATAGATGTGCCTTAATGGACTATAAAGCATATATTCAATTGAATTATTGTTATTGTTATTATTATTATTATGATTTTAGCAAAAGTTGTGGGAAGAGGAATTTTAGTTTATAATTATTGTTTTAGCAAGGATTTTATCACAAGTCTTTTCATTTTTTCATAATAAAATTAAAGTGAATTATTACTGCCTAATCATCTGGTTAGATTTGATATTAATGAAATTTAGTTGTACATTTAAAATACTTCAGTCCTTAACAAAAGAGAGAATTGTATTTTTGATAATACAATGATAGATCTGCTGATCATTACAACATGATTAAACATGTCTTGATGCCAACCTATACCCAAGGTGTGATTTTTGTGTGTGTGTGTTTTTTTTATGCATCTCAATCGCCCTTCTTTGCAGACTGAGCTTGACAGCCTCGCAGAGTTTGAGCTTTTGGAAGATGCAGCTGATAACATGAGTTTTTGTAGTAATTCATCACTGGTGAAGAAGCTGGTTTGCCTTGATCAGCAAAGTCATAAGGTTGGCGAAGTCTAGTAGTTGTTTTTTTTATTTTTGTAGTAATTTTAATGCCATGTTATATAATACCGTTATTATAAGTTTTTAGGGTTGTACAATGGTGTTTACAGCATCTGAGTTTAAAAAAAAAGATTATTATTGTAAGTTCTTTTTTATTCGCTTCTCCAATGAATTAATTATGTTTTTATGGAAATTAAAAGTTTCAAATTTGAGAAATAATTTCAAAGTATAATAATGGGGGCGTTCTGCTTGTTATTAGATGGAAACATTACATATATACAGTTAAAGTATCTAAAATAAAAAATTGTTTTCCTGATGGTTCTCCCAGATAGTTTCATAGTATTTGATCATGGATCAATTCAAATAGATATATTATATCCAAAGATTCCATAAAACTGATCCTGAGACTTTCATTCTATCATTTAAGACATTCACTATCCTTTGGTTTGTAAAGTGGGGAAAAAAATATGTCATGCATATCTTTGTTTTACCCACATCATCTGCTGTCTGTGTACTGGTTATCATCACATCATTGTCAACTCTATCCAGCATGGTATGACAGTTGTTGAAGTGAATATTATAAGATATGCAGGGCTACGGTAAAATTACCTCAAGTGTGACAAAGACCTAGATAACTAAATATGGTTGACTGGGTTTAATAATCAAACAAACAGTAATAATAATAATAATAATAATAATAATAATAATGCACTTTTATATAGCGCCCCTTCTCATCACAGCTCACAGCGCTTCACAAAGTACATGTTATAGCATAAAAATACATCAGTCTTCACATTCAAACACATAGAGGTAGAACAATGCCAATGCACACGCACACAAACAAACGGGCTCTAACAGGTGTGGAGACAAATTTACAGAAGAACTTCATCCTCATCTAATCTCTTCTATACAAGGAAGTTATGTTTATATAATATTTTGTCTAACATAATTATGTATTAAATGAAGGATTACTTATGATTTATGTGATTGAAGTTGATGGGAAAATAATGCATGTTTTGTGATAATCTCGTCTTATCAAATATTTACGATTTTTATTTGTGCAGGAAGCAGTCAAGAAGCTCAAAAGCCTTAATGATGCCAGAAAAGGCAAAGATAAAGAAAAAGTGACTGTTACTGCACATTCAACAGATGACGAAACCAGTCGTGGCTCATCAAATCCACCTGGTGGTTTCTTTACGATTAACGACAATAGAAGCAACAACAACAGTAATAGCATTTCCAATAGTAAAGTCAACGTAATCAGGGATGGCACCTCACAGTTCTCAGCGATTAACAATACTGCAAATGATTATAAAGAACCAGTGGCTTCAAACAGTCTAGTCACATCAGAGTCATCTCATAATTATTTTGACCAATTTGGAGAAAGCGCTGTTGATCATTTTGATTTGATATCATCTGTAAGTCCATCCAATATTCCAAGGGCATTTTACCTAAATGACGAGCCACCTCCTGCCTTAGAGCCATCATTATCATCATCCATGACCCGGAAAATTGCCCCTATTTCATCCAGGTTCACTGAGGCCAATGATACTTTATCGTTACTCAAGTCCCTCTCCCAGAAAGCTGGCTTATTGACATCGGGTGTGGTCATGAAGAAAGTCGAAAGCAAAGCTGAACCTATCAAAATCATTTCTAATACCGAGGATACGGGAACAGCTGTTCCAAAATTTAATTCTGCATTTTCAGATCATACGCAATCAAGTAATATCATGGATCAATTAAAATCTTTAAGCTCAGTAGATCCACCACAAACTTTGTCGCAATCACTTTCCCATGACAATTTCTTTGACCATAAATTTACATCCAATGATAATGATAGGTTTTTCTCAGTTACGAAAGGAAATGAATTTTTCACAGATGTCGGCCATCGTGATCTTTCTACAGTGGCAGAAGAACAGGATGACAATGATAAGGATGAGAATGATAGTGAGACCTGTGAAAGTAGTGATGATGAAGTTACGGATCATGTCCCAAAATCGGTCAGTGGTGCACATCAAAAGCCTGACAGTCATTCTCAAAATGTTCCTGCGATGTTTGCCCAGGGTCAGAGTGGGGGAAATAAATTTGATGATGACATTGAGTGGACTGAGGATAAGGACAAGGAAGAGATACGGCCAATTGTTCATGTTGGATCTAAAAAAGAAAACAACCAAGACGCAAGTGAGTTACTGTACTGCTGCCTTTTAAATATAACGGTTTTTCATTTTCCGGGAGGTCTGTCTTTTAATGATTCAAGAAAATAGGAAAATATAATCTTTTGAGCTTTGGAATATTAAAAGTGACTCATCTAAACCTTGACACACATCAATATCATTTTTTTGAAAGAAATTCTTTCTTTTTTTTTTTCTGTTCTGAATTTTTTTTTTTTAAAGATTAATGTCAATGGGGCAAGTTTATACATTATGAAGATTGGTTAAATGTTCGAGGAATTTAAATTCTGTTTATAAACTGCCGCTTGCATCCAAAACATAGCACATTTGGCAGGTTTCACTAAACTGGTCACTCATTCATCCCACCATTTCAAAAAAAATTGTCGACAATTTACATGGCATATCA
>JASKDV010205073.1:0-10635 GCA_032466395.1 Aegires albopunctatus
TAGAAATAAAGAAAAGTCGCAATTAATAACCAAATTGCTCGTAAAGATTAATTACAACGAGGGGGGGGGACCCATTGAGAATTAGCATCCAAAGGATATAGGTGAGGGGCAGAAGGGGTGGCACTCCATACCTCCAGAATGGCATTTGGACATGAATGAGTTTTACATTGGATATTGTAGCTCTGTCACTGAACAAACTGTGTCATTGCACAAGCTGTGTCACAGCGGTTACATTGACTATATATGCCTATATCTAGATATATATAATGTAGTAGCGGCAAATGTGACCGAGTAGGTCGGTTACTGATACAATGCTCAGATAAGAAGTGATGTTTTAAATCATGAATTACATTCCATTTTTTTCAAAAATGCAATTCTCTTGTGATAAAATATAATTAAAAAGATGTGTGTTTGTGTGAGGCTAAGTTTGTCTATTGTCCACTTCGAACATCTATCACAGATAGATGTGTGAAGAGTAGGTGTGTATGTATACACCGTATTATAGTGTGTGTGTGTGTGTGTATAATAATGCATGTTGCGTATGTTAAAGAAAACAAGAAAGAAAGAGAGTGAGAGAGAGAGAGATTCATTCGGTGCTCGGCAAAGATGACAAGACAATCTTTAATCATTCCCTGACTAACATCTGATTGGCAAACGGGTTACTGTAAACACACAAGAATGCTTTAGTTAATGAATACATTCTGGTGTGAAGATTGAGCCGAGTGCTTATTTTGGATTTATCTTGTTTGTACATTTAACTATATTAGCTCACTGAGAGTGAGCCAGCCTTGTGAGTGAATCAGATTACTAATTCACTCTATATAGTAGTGGATTATTCATTCAGTTGGGATTGATATTGGATTTGTCATATATAAATAGTAATTTCAATCCACCAGGAGTGAGATCTTGCCACATTATTTTACCTTTATTATCATGTTAATTTATATTTATATTCATTGCTTAGTAAGTCATTATTATTAGTGCTGTCTTGCACGTTATGTTGTTGTATCGACTGTAAATGATAATTATTGTTGTAATTAGTTCGTTAGTGTATTATTCTTGACCTAACGGCCCTGAGCCAGCCCTACGTGTCAGTGAGTAGAAGCTCTTTTGCTGAAGAGAATAGCCTAGGCATAAAACTATCTCTCATCACTTCAAACTTCTCATTCAGTTACAAATTAAAACAGAAAGCAGAGAGGAGAATCTAAAAATCAAAATCCAAAACATATAATATATATATATATACACCACCCAAATAATATATACACCACAAATGACCCTTCCTTGCTATGGTGTGATGGCTTGCACACCTTGATGAATCTGAGAGCTATGCCAGCGGGAGCTTAAGCTCCTGGTAGGGTCGGATCACCCAAGCTGGACCGCAACCCTGCTCCTCAAAAAAGAACCACGCTACAGAAACTGAGATGACAAGAAATCAATTCCATATCAATCTGGAAAGAGAAGATTCCTCTTTAATGAGGCCTATGATGTTGGATGGTAAAAGCCGCAAGGAAGCAATCTCACTGACAGATCTTCTCAAGATGAAGACTACAACCAGGATCATCAGAACCCTTTACAAAAGCGGAAAGACAGCCCAAGTAGCTACTGAAATGAAAAGATAAAACAGCGTATGAGGTCTGTGTGAAATAAGATGGAGTGGAGCTGGATTGACAAGACTTAACTCAGGAGACACAATCATCTATTCCAGCCACGAAGATCTGAATCATGCCAAGGAGTTGCCCTTTTTTACTTTTATTGCTTTTCCCAGAGGCTTCCGAAACCCTAATCCAACAGGAACCAATCTCATCAAGACTTAATATGGCCAGATTTAATTCCAAAGGGAGGAAAACAACATACAATGTTATGCACCAACCAATGCCGCTGAAAGAGAAGCAAAGGAGGATTTCTACCATAATCTACAGACAGTCCTGGACAGTGCTCCTAGAAGAGACCTAAAGATTCTCATGGGAGATCTAAATGCCAAAGTGGGCGAGGATAACAAAGGGAAAGAAAACATTATGGGACGTCATGTACTTGGCTCCAGAAATGAAAACAGTGAACTCTTTTCTGACTTTTGCGCCTTCAACGATTACGCCATCGGAGGTACTTTATTCCCCCATAAGAAAATGCACAATAAAGCAACATGAACTTCACCTGATGGAAGAACATAAAATCAAATAGACCATATCACTATATATATCTAGAAAATGGAGAAGCCTTTTGGATGTAAAGGTGAAACGAGGTGCAGATGCAGCTTCAGACCACTTCCTACTCTTGGGATCCTTCATAACAAAACTCAAAGCTTTTCGAGACACAGCAAACAGACATCTGAAGTTCAATGTACAGAGCCTAAGAAACTAGAGACATCGATTGAATGAAAATGTGAAATACAAAGATTCCAGGCCCTGTCAAACTCAATTGAAGAATCTATTGATAATCACTGGGAGAAGCTGAGAGAAACATGGACGACAACATGTCATACCCTACTCGGTAAGAAAGAACATAAAAACAAAAGGAATGGCTATCACAGCGAGAACTTGGGCCCTGATTGCGGAGAAAAAAACAGTTAAAGCAAAAACTTAACCACATCAAAAATCAAGTAGAAAAGACAAATTTACAAACTCAATACTGGGACATATATAATAAAGAAATTGTATAAAGTGCCAGGAAAGATATGAGACAACTGATGCACAACTTGACTGAGGAAGCAGAAGAAACAAATTACCAGAACCCTGTCCAGAAAGAATGGCAATCCATCGCAACCAGCCAAGGACAGAAATGGCCAAACTATCAATCAGGAAACAGAACAAAGAAGAAGATAAGCGGAATATTTGCAAGAGGTCCTTAATAGAGCACCACCCTCCAAAACGACAAACATCCCAAAGCCAAAAAAAAAAGCTACCTATCAAAAAAAGCTACCCCCCGACCATGGCTGAAATTATTACGGCTATTAAACAAATGAAGAGTGGAAAAGCCACTGGACCAGATGGCATTCCCCCAGAAGACTCAAGTCGGATCCTGCCACAACGGCAAAGATGCTACATCCCCTCTTCCGGAAGATATGGACAGAGAAAGTACTACCTGGAGACTGGAAGAAAGACTACCTAGTCAAACTCCCAAAAGAAAGGAAATCAGTCCATATAGTAGCAACTGGAGGGGTATAATGCTACTATCCATACCAAGCAAGATATTCTGTAGAATTATTCTACAGAGGTTGAAAAAAGCAGTAGATGAACAGCTACGCAAAGAACAAGCAGGATTTTGCCAATATAAATCTTGCACCAAACAAATAGCAACCCTTTGTGTCATCATTGAACATTCTATTGAATGGCAGACCCCCCCTATATGCCACCTTAATAGATTTTGAAAAGGCATTTAATAGTATAGACAGAGCAGTGATATGGAGATTGATGGAACACCAAGGCTTTCCAAACAAACTGATTTCAACGCTCATACAGCAGTCATAAAAGGACTCATCTTGTCAAGTTATCCACAATGGAAAACTACCCGACCCTTTTGATGTGAAAACAGGAGTCAGACAAGGCTGTCTTTTCTCGCCACTGATCTTTCCTATTGCAATTGACTGGGTCATGAAACAAACAACAAAAAAATAGCAAAAGAGGATTACAATGGAGTTTCGCAGAACAATTAGAATTAGATTTTGCTGATGACATCTCTGTCTACTATCACAAGATGCACAAACCAAATTCCACAAATAAACTAATCCTTGAAAGTAAATTGTATGTCCTTATAAAATTTTTGCAGGTACACACACACAGACAGTGTAACCATTTTTAATGTACTGAATTTGAAAACTGTAACATTGCGACAACAGAAATAAATGATTAAAAGAGACTAGGAATTAAAGAACATTAGAACAATGACTAGAATTATGTCTATAGCTATAACTACAGCACATTATTCCAATTCCAGTATAACTGTACAGCTCACTTTTCCAATATGTGCCATTACATCTAAACTCTAACACACACTCTCTCTCCTCCTCCTCCCTTTTATAACTACAGCATACTATTCCAATTCCAGTATAAATGTTCAGCATACTATTCCAATACATGTACACTAAATCTCTCTCCCTCTCCCGTATAAAACTACAGCATACTATTCCAATTCCAGTATAACTGTAAGGCGCACTATTGCAGTATGCCAGTACATCTCAACTCTCTCTCTCTTACCTCCTCCTCCTTCCATATAATTATAGCATACTATTCTGTACAGGCACTATTCTAATATGTCAGTATATCTCGACTTTAACTCTCTCTCTCTCTCTCTTCCCGTATAACTACAGCATTCTATTCCAATTCCAGTTTAACTACAGCGCACTATACCAATTGAAATATTCCAGTACATCTTAACTCTCTCTTTATATAATAATACTATAGCACTATAATATTAATGTTGTCATGGTCATGTTACCAGATGGCGGATGGCAGTTTGGCAGAAAATCCATATTAAATTTAAAGCTGTCGATATTATATTGATGAAGGCCTACTACTCCTCTAATTCAGTTGTCAACCGTAGGGTAGGCCTACGTCTACTACTATTGTATCAAACTAGTACTAGTATACTTATTAAAATGCGCATGTAGCAGTGCGCTGTAGACCTAGCATTATGGTAGTCTATGTACGTGTATGTCATGTGTGAGTGAGAGAGAGAGATATAGAGATCTTGTGTATGGATGTTTGTTGTATGTGTTAGTACAGGGTTGAATGGAAATCAGCTGTAAGGCGGTGCGGTGAGTAAGAGAGAAACTCACGTCGCTCAAGGTAAAATATGGTCATGCTTATCGTAAAGCATTTTTATTTTCTTCTATGCAAACATGATCAAATTGGAAAATTTTAAAGAGGCAAACATGATCAAGCAGTTCGAAAGCAATCTGAAGTATTTCACGGAGTTGGTTTCGGTCGGGCTTACCAGGGACTAGAGTTTTTTAACCCTTGCAGGGTTTTTTCATCGGCAAGACCGGAAACTTGGCAGCTCTGCACTTAAGCCAGCCGCATACCACACTCGTTTAAAATAGCATGCAAACCCCCGATACAAAATTTTAGAGAGTGAATCTCACGCATCAATTTGAAAGGAAGGGGGTAATCCAAGGTTCTAATGCGTAAAATATGCACATTTATAAGTCAATGGGAGCCCTGCCACTAGACCCTAAGGCTAACTGTGTCCAAGTCTAAGTCTAAACATGTCATCGCCAAAGCAAAGAAGAATAGAGATACCTCTTCCGTGAAGCGTGAGTCGGTGAAAAAAAAGACGATAACCCGAAGATGACAATAGCAGAGCTATAACATTACGTAAGAGAGAAGTTTGCCCTTGAAATAGGTAGGTCAACAATCAGTGATATAATACGCTAGGGATAAGTAGCTGGCCATCAGTGATAACCAGACTGGAGCCTGACTGAAAAAAAAACAAGCATACAAACAGAACAATTAACTCTAATGATGTATCTGTTTTATGATGTGTATACAATGTATGGTGCCACTTCAAATGCATCTGGTTTACATAACAATACGTTTTGAGGTCCTCCCTTGTATGATTATGCAATAATTCTCTAATCTGAACAAACTGACGAGAACAGAGGTGTTCGGATTAGAGAGGGCAGACTATTGTTTTGGACCTTGATTCTTAGATTCTCCTCTCTGCTTTCTGGTTTGATTTGTAACTGAATCTGAAGTTTGATCGAAGTGATGAGATAGTTTTACGCCTAGGCTACTTTCTTCAGCAAAAGAGCTTCTAATTAATCAGTCACAATTAATACGGTATCAATTGCGACCGTATCAATTGTGACCGATTGATCACTGGGCCGCAATTGATACTTCCATTAATGTAATCACCTGACACAATGTGTCCAGTGGCACAGAGCAACAAAATCTATAATATATAACAACACTCCAGACTTGGAAGTCAGTAGAAGAAGAAAATTCTTTTCCATGCCTCTCAACTTAAACATTCACATAAATTAGGTTCAATGAAATAAAGTGAACAGAACATCAGGCTCTGTGTCAGTGTCACTGAACCAATAGTGCCATTGGGGGTACATCCACTCTTCAACAGTTAGATTTAAGTATACTGATACTCCTATTTATTTGGATCTTGTTCCTAGATCTGACAGAATACATCTAGAAATCTAGATCTAAATATATCTAGAGATCTAATCTAGATATCTACATCTAGGCCTGATCTTGATCTCTCATAGTAGGGCCTACATATCTAGGAGCTGAGCTCCTGTGCTGAAGTTTTCTTCATCAAAGTCAAAGTAACATTCCACTTAAACAACGTTGTAAAAATACCGCTGGCTAAGAAGAGATATTGTTTAAATCTAGTAAAGAATCTACAAATAGGCTAATGACATCGATAATTCGGTAGACAGGGAGCCGTCACGTCCACTTGTAGATGTTAGATCTAGAGATAGATCTATCTAGATCTAGATCTAGATATAGATATCTATGCCTACTATTGGAATGGTAAGAAAGAGAGAAAATTATTGTGACTGATAGATCTACCAAAACATAAACAATGACATGCATGCCGCATGCACGGCATGTATCGAGGAAAGAAAGATAATTATTTCATCAATGTAAGTAATTAGAGATTGAATAAAGCTTATTTTCTACTCCTACAAAGAAAAAACGAGTTTGAGTTCATGGCAAGTTGTACTTGAACGCCATTTCTTTTTGACTATGAGACTTATTTTCTTACAAAGCGAGACTAAATTTACCACCAAAACGAGCCAATAACCGAGAGCCCAACATGATCTTAGAAAATAAAAAGCAAATGAAAAACATCTTAATTACTTTATAACATAACAAAACATATAAGTTAAATAAACATTAAGGGACATCATTACCTTCAAATCGTCGCTACGGAGATAAATAGTCCAGAAAATGCGAACATAGAAAATAGACTAAGACCGATAGCTACGCACTCGACATCTTTCATTTCGTGAGATGAGGTATTAGAGAAGCGAGTTGAAACAAGCATTCTCATTCGTCAGTCTTAAAATAGATCAAGTCGCGTTGGCTTTATTTTCTAAGGCTGGACAAGATTATGGCTTTCAAAAATAGTTTTAGAAAGCAAATTTATTTTCTTTATTTTCTTGATCAAAATATATAGATTTGGTGATTTTTCATGCTTAATTATATTTTTTTACCTTCAATTATTGCTGCTGAACTATCTATAGCCAATCAGAAATTTTGTAAGATTTCAGAGAGCACCGGAAATTTCGGTGGTCACAATCTATCAAGTAGCCAATCATTTGCTTCAAAATTTACTAAAACCCCCGGATGTAGGGTCTAAATTTAGGCAACTTCTCCGGGCGTCGCTTGGGTAATCACAATCAGGGATCTCCCTGTTCAGAATGGATTGTAGTGCCCCAATTTCAGTCCTTTCTCGTTATCCCTGAAGTATTTTTTATTTTCTCTCCCTCTCTTTTTCTCTCTCTCTCTCTCTGAGTAAATGATTCAGATGACGATGACGACGATAATAATAATAATAATAATAATAATAATAATAGGCCAAATATTAATAATGATAATAATGATGATCATGATAATACTAATAATAGGGTCTAATAATATTAATAATAATAATAACAATAATGATAATAATAATAGATATTTATAGGGCGCATTTTCCTCATAAGAGCTCAAAGCGCCGTACATTGAGATATACATGAAGACAGAAATATGAGCTAAAAGGATATCAATCAGAGTGTGCCCTCCTAAAAAGAAGAGTTTTGATGGACTTCATAAAAGTATCCAACGATGGAGAGTTTTTGCAACTTTCACTCGGACCATTCCACAGCTGAGGTGCACACACAGAAAAAGCAATATCACCCAAACGAGTAGATGTCCGTGGCACGTTAAGATAATTAAAATCATTAGATTTTAAGACTCTAGGTTTAGTGTAAGGGGTTAGAAGTTCATTTAGATAGGGGGGAGCTAGATCATTTAAACATTTGTATCATTTGTATGCCATGCAAAGGATCTTAAAATCAATTCTCTCCTTTACGGGCAACCAATGAAGGTCCTTGAGTTCATGAGTTATATAATCAGTTTTCTTTTTAAGGGTAATAATCCGGGCTGCATAATTTTGTATCTTTTGAAGTTTAGATAGAAGTTTGTTAGGTAGGCTGGACATATTTTGCTAACTTGATTTTCCAATGTTAGATGAGGGTCAAAAAGAAAGCCTAGATTTTTTATAAAGATAATAACAATAATAATGATTATGGTGATAGTGATAATGATAATGATTATAATAACGACAATGGTGATAATGATAATGGTAATGTTGATAATGGAGATAGTGATGGTGGTGATGGTAATTATGATGACGTTAATGGTAATGATAGTGAAAAAAGGTGATCATGATGATATGGTGATCATCATGATAGTGGTGATGGTGGTTGCTATTGCATTGAATTTACCCATTTTCGCTGCTTTGGTGGTATCAGGGTTTTCCCCGACTGTCTGGTAAAAACATTCTATTGTTAATAAATATAGAAATTTTAATAAATTATTGTAAGGATCGCCATAATATATTATACACTTAACATCCACTATCCCACAAAATATGCAATAAATCGCTGTATAGAATTTGCAACGAGAGACCCCTTTCCATGCAAATCTTAGAGATTAGATGGCTTCGGTCACATATTAAGAAGAGACAAAGATATACTTGCTAACAAGGCAATGATCACACTTTGTTTTTACCAATTATGGACAAAACCAATTCAAAGGGAGACCACATACAGTTATTCACACGGTGTTAAATCGAGGTATGAGACGCATCCAAGAGCTCAAAACAAGAGAAGACCTTATACCACTCATTGTGGAGAGAACTTACATAGAAGATGAGAAAAGCAGCAGAGGCGTTCCAATCAGTGGAATGGGAGATGAAAGCAATCCAAGCAATTTAAGGAAAGGGGGCAGAAGAAAACTCGAAATTGTGGATTTCAAATTCAAGCCTGCACGGGCTTGAACCAGGAATCTTTGGTTTCGTATGAGAACACCTTACCCTCTGAGCTATCTGCTCCCCCATTGATTATGGTCATTATTGTGATGGTGATGATGATCATCATGATGATGTTGATGATGATGGTGATAGCGGTGAGGAAGATGATGATGATGAGGATCATGATGGTGATGATAGTCATAGTGATCATATTGATGGTGATGATGATCATGATGGTGATGATGATGATCTGATGGTGATGATGATGATATGATGGTGATGGTGATGATGATGAAGATGATGATGGTGATGATGGATGTGGTGTTGATGATGATCTGATGATGATGATGATGAAGATGGTGATGATGATGATCTAATGGAGATGATGATAATCCTGATGGTTATTATGATAATCCTGATGATGATACTAGTGGTAATGATGATGATGATGGTGATGATGATGAAAATGGTGATGGTGATGATGAATGTGGTGTTGATGATGATCTGATGGTGGATGATGATGATGATGATCTGATGGTGATGATGATAATCCTGATGGTGATGATAATGATGATGATGATGATGATGATGATGAAGATGATGGTAATCTGATAATGATGATAATGATCATGATGGTGATGATGATGATCCTGTGGTAATGATGATGATGATGATGATGTGATGATGAAGATATTGATGGTGATAATCCTGATGGTGATAATGATCCTGATGGTGATGAAGAATGTCATGATGATAATCCTGATGGTGATGATGATAATCCTGACGGTGATGATGATGATGATGAAGGTGGTGATGATGATGATCCTGATGGAGATGATAATCATGATGGTGATGATGATCATCCAGATGGTGATGATGATGATGATGGTGATGGTAATGGTGATAAACCTGGTGGTGTTGATAATGACGATGAAGATGGTGATGATGACGATCCTGGTGGTGATGATAATGATGATGAAGATGGTGTTGATAATGATGATGACGATGGTGATGATGATAATCCTGGTGGTGATGATAATGATGATGAAGATGGTGTTGATAATGACGATGACGATGGTGATGATGATGATCCTGGTGGTGATGATAATGATGATGAAGATGGTGTTGATAAAGATGATGAAGATGGTGATGATGTAAATCCTGATGGTGATGATGATGATCCTGATGGGGATGATAATGATGATGGAGATGATGATGATACTCCTGGTGGTGATGATAATCCTGATGGTGATGATGATAATCCTGATGGTGATGATGATGATCCTGATGGTGATGATGATAATTCTGATGGTGATGATGATAATCCTGATGGTGATGATAATAATCCTGATGGTGATGATGATAGCCCTGATGGTGATGATGATGATCCAGGTGGAAACGATGATGATGATTTGATGGTGATGATGATGGTGAAGATGGTGATGATGATGATGATGAAGATGGTAATGATGATAATCCTGATGGTGATGATGAAGATGAAGATGGTAATGATGTTGATGGTTATGATGATGAATGTGGTGATTATGATGGTGATGATGATGATCTAGTGGTGATGATGATGATGATCAAGATGGTGATGATGATGATGATGAAGATGGTAATGATGATAATCCTGATGGTGATGATGAAGATGAAGATGGTAAT
>JASKDV010205084.1:0-10634 GCA_032466395.1 Aegires albopunctatus
GTGCTCTTTTGCCCTCAATATATCCACTAAC
Organism: Aegires albopunctatus; assembly: GCA_032466395.1. Classification (NCBI taxonomy): domain Eukaryota; kingdom Metazoa; phylum Mollusca; class Gastropoda; order Nudibranchia; family Aegiretidae; genus Aegires; species Aegires albopunctatus. The sequence goes on from JASKDV010205084.1 coordinate 32, forward strand.
AACCAGATGTTCTATTCCTTTCTGTCTCCATACATGGCCAAAGAATATCATTTGTCTCTTTCTAATCATGTCCATCATTTCTCTTTCCTTTCCTATTTTCTCTAGTACTCTCACATTACTAACTTTTGCTGTCCATGGTATTTTAAGTATTCTTCTGTAGATCCACATTTCGAATGCTTCTAAAAGTTTTCGACACTCCGCATCTAAAGTCCAAGATTCACAAGCGTATAATAGTGTGGAAATAACATGAATAACACATTAGGTTAATATTAAATTTGACGGCGGTCATGGTGGCAAAGTGAACCATTATTTTCCAAATAGAAAATTTAAAAAATTCATTTCGTAGTTTCTGTAGGTATTTCACCCATAACAACTCGTATTATATTTGGCTAGTCCACTAACAAGGGTCAAGGGTAAAGTTATGCTATTTTTGTTCCATAAAAAGTCTGGATTATTCTCCCACCATGGCTATGGCCTTACTGTGATGACGCTTGCCAATACATGCTGGATGTAGTCGAAGAAGACTTTATTAAAATATTGTAAGCTAGCAATTATCGTTATTACATTAATTTGATATTGAACAAAGTACGATTAGATCCATATTGTAATATTGTCGTCGCGAAATGGAAAATCAATCTAATCATTAAATAATAATCATGTAATGAAATTAAGGTGTATGAATTAATATTCATGGAATTAAGGTTTAATTTTATACATGTTAATATTGATCATATCATAATATGCAGTTATTATTTTCATTTTATTCTCGCGTGTTTTCACATCAATTTTCTGAGCAATAATTATTAAATGATTATGTCCATGCTGTGAATAATGGGATCACAGTTTCATTATTACGATTATTTTTGTCATCTTAAACGACGAATAACTGATAATTGAGATATACTTACTTTCTATGGAATTGTTTACAAATTAAATGCTTGTAACAAAGACAGTTCCGTTGCTTTTTTCCGCTATGAATTTTGCACTATAGACGTCTGGTGTTTACAGTTCACACACCTACTTGGTTTTCTTGAACAACAGGGGAAAATACTAATTCCAGTTTCTATGACTACGAATGTATGCCTCATCGGATAGTAAGAACATAAACGAAAACCCTGTAAGTTCCTAGTGTACCACCCGCAAGCGGGATTTTTTGTGGTCTATTAGAGGATACGTTGAATAACACAGACGTTTTTGCGAGTTAAGCTATACTGAGCCAGAACAAAACAATTTGCGCAAGAAATAATGATGGATGTAGTACACTCAAAGGCGTGTCCACCCACAACGTCAATTCCTACAACCTGATTTGTTTTGCTTTTTTCTGGCCAGGAAAATGGGACACCATTCGAATAGTGAAAAAGCAGAAACAAATTCCGACCGTTGCGGTCTGGCTACTGTGGACAAACGAGTGAGGAAATATAATTTTAAACGAAACCATATTCCACATTATCTGTGCAGTCGGTACGGACGTTGCGGCCTCAAGGCCTAATATGGCCGTGCCGTGCCAGGAGGCAGGTAGATCCATAAGATTCATATTTTTTTCTGTAAAATATTATTTGAAAACAATCTGTCATGGAAAGCATGAATTTCACTCACAACAACTCGTGTTCGTTTAGTCGTCTGTGAAAGAAGTTAAGCCATGACGGACTGAGTCTGCAACTGTACTTTTCCATAAACATTGTGCAACGATCTTATCCAATTGGCCATCTAGCTTCTATGCTAATTTGTTGTTGAACTTGTTTCTGTTGATAAGAATAGGTTTGGCAATGGACGTAAATTGCACAACTTTCTGTGCATTAATCCATAAGTTGTATTAATGATAACCTAACCACCGACCAAGAAGCTCGTTAAAATGTCATTAATATTCGTGATAAAGAGCTGATTTGAAGTCTAAATGGGACCAGCAATAAATGCAGTTTGAAATGTAGAGGTTGCGTAGAAACGCATAAGTTTGCGTCTTATGATTGACGTAAATACTGTGAGTCTGCACCTTTCGTAAAGATAAAAACTGATAAAAGGAAAATGTCTATCTTATCTTACTTTTCAAACTACGCATAAAGTGTATTTATTTTAAGTTTTTTTTAATTACATGATGAATTCTTCCACCATCAAATATATAAATGTCCTTTGATATGTAAACCCGGAGTAGGCGGGGACTAGTAGTTTGTATTTCCCCATACACGACATGATATAAAGCATTTTATTTAACAAAAGGTGAAAACGTAGGGGTGAGTGACGTTACAAGTGGCTACTGATGAACGACGTGCTCTAACTTCATTCTGAAATTTACAAAAATATAAATATTGAATGCCTATTATATGAAGGAGGCTTCATGGCATTTTAAAAGAAACCCCCCAATTGCGTTCTTCCTCCTTAACTCAAATCTATTAACCAAAGTCAGTAATCGCTGGTGCGTTCATTACAAGACTGGACATGATTTTGTCCATTATACATTTATTATGTTTTTATTGCTTCTCAATAGAAATGAAATGAAATATGAAATTGGCAAGAATGTGTTTTATTGCAAATATAAAATTACAATGAAATATCATTTTGGTAGACATATATTTTATTAATCATTAATGAGCTAGTAACACCTCGGGGGTAACAATATGACATTTTACACAAAGAATTTTCTTAAAAGAAACAACATTTATTATGGAGAACCTCTGGGGCGCATAAGGTCATAGATTCGGGGCGATTCCATGAATGTTTTATTTATTGACCTTTTTGGCTTAAAGTGGAGTATATTATCAGATCATGATATTTCATAGTCATATGAGATAATCATTTAAAAATTTTAAAACATGACATTCTGTTGTATATATTAATCATACTGCAAGTTTGGCTGCAGCCAAATCTGCACCTGAGAAATTTGAGTCTCTCCAGGTTACTCGCTATCAATACTGTCGAAACCAGGATACAAGACGACCCAAAGACTGTCAATAGTTTTTCCACCTTATTTTTTATGCTTAGTATATAATATTATGTAACATCAATGTTATCGTTAGTGATAAGACTCATTGATAAATTATGTATTATACATTGTATTACGCCTCTTTAACCTTTGATTTAAATTTAGACAAACTAAATAGTAGAAAGCGGACGGATAACTGAAAATCAGCTCACTGAAAAACAATTCTGGTACATTATATCTTATAAAATACATCATGACTAAATTATAATCGAGCAAACATGTTAGGATGCTTTCGCTTTTGTACCCAAAGAACTTTAATTTACCATTTGCTGTCCAAGATGTCAGTAGATTAAGCATTGTTTTTAAAATAGCGTCACTTCTATGAGGTCTTGAAAAAATAATAGCATTTCCTTTCGGGAGGTGGATAGTAAAGTCCATCGGGTGCACAATCGAAAATGACTTCAACCCAACTGCACTGAGTAATTTGCTCGTAAAAATTGGAATTAAGAAGCATTAAAACAATTTTGACACGAAAATCAAAATAATAAAGAATGTTTTCTTTGAGCGGTTGTTAGTTTTGTTTTGTTTTGGAAATTCAACAACAGATATAAACAAAACAAATATGGCAAAATGAAATTGATACAACAGAAATCAGGCTTAAATATCATACGAAAATAAGAAAACAAAGCTATAACCATTATTTTTTTTTTTTTTTTTTTTTTTTTTTGTTCATTTAGCCCATCTATTTTAGCTGTATGATCTTTGAGAGAGATCGCGTTAATCTATAACATCATAATACCAATAAATGAAAATCTTATTTATGTGTTGAGTTCCCCTTTAAACCATTAAGCTCAGATTGTTAAAAACTATCATCTTTTAAACTAGGATAGGCAAACTCAGAATTGTGTAAGTCACTGGCCAATCTTTATTGTAAAAAATCAATTTAAGTTCGGTGTTTTTTGTTTATTTTATAATATGTATTTTTCTTCTCCTTTTAAACAAAATCCGATTTTGTGACATGTTAGTCTTGTCTGGTCAACGGCTTACAGAATGTTCAGTAACCATTCAGCCTAAAGGAAGCATGCTTAAGGTGCAACTCCAATCGAGCAAGGTAATGTATTAAGTGTAAAGAATTATAGGCAAGGGCCCATGGTTAGCACCCTGAACATGAAATACCATTCATATGTACCTCCATAATTCTTGTTAAAGGCCTGTATGTGAAACTGTTATCCGTTAAGATCTAAGGGTTGCTGAAATTGAATCTATCTTTCGAATAGTTGCGTGGGAAAATGATTATGTCCAATACCGTTTACTTTGATAGTATAGAAGACAGTGCAGGTCTAAGATAATAATCATATTTGTTATGTCATGTCGCAATCTCCCAATCTCATATCTCCAAGAAGCATGTACATGTACTGACAAAATCTCATTCTTACTGCGGTCAGTCTCGTGTCCGTCACTAGTCAGGTCAAAAAAATATTTCCATAAGGGTGTCTCCATAACTCTATGCCATGTTGTTGCTAGCTCCCTTTCATACGTATTCCATCCCACCTCTTGTCTTAGACTTACCCCCATTCTAAATTTATCATATTTTTGGACCCTGGTATCTCGCCAGTGATGTTGTAGAAGACCTCCTGTTGTTGTTGCAATGAATTTGCCCGTTTCCACAGGGTTTTTCACGACTGCCTTATAAACAGCCATGGGTTCTTTAACATGCGTGTATACATATGGGAGCTTCAAGATTACAGGCAACCTAATGATAGGGATCAGACGGAAACCCGAAAGATTGGATTTCAAATTCAAGCCTGCATGGGTTTGAACCAGGGACCTTTTGATTGTTAGGCAAGCGCCTTACCTACTAAGCTGTCTGCGCCCTTGTAGCAGACCTCAGTTTTGCTCATGTCATCTAATGGACAAAAATATGTATATATATATAAAATTTGAAAAAGGAACCAGGAGAGTATTATATAAAACTAGCAAGGTACGATTTCTTCACACGTGAGAAAATGCATTGCAAGCAGGATTGAGAAGAAGCACCTGGAAACTATAACGCTGCTTGGGTGCCTAAAGAAGTGACATCCGGACGAAAGAGGAAGTTTAGGAAAGATAAAAGTGCAGACAATAGAATCAGCATTCTTCTTTCTTTCCTTTTTTTCTTTCTTTTTGTTTAGAATTTAATTAATAATAAGAAGGAACACTGGCTTTTCTTTATCTATGAATTGTGAGAGGTTTGAACAAATTTATATTACGTTATAAATCTAATGTTAAGAATTAATTTCTTATATCGTTGTTAATATGCTTTGTTTCTAATTTACATGTATAATTCAATAGCTTATACTAAGTCAATATTTGAAATATCTTTAGATCAAAATAATATTAATAATGATCATTATTAATCTAAACATACAATGAAACACATCAACAAAATAAATTAATTTATTAATAGGGATCAGTGTGGATCTTTAACACAATTCTAAATTTAAAAATCCTGATTCTTGAGTTAAAACTACATTAAAGGTATATGTATATTTAATTCGTAACTTAATCTGAAATGAAGAATATATTTCAAATTTGTTTTTGTATTGTATACGATCTAGATTTGTTTTAAGTGGTATAGTGCCCCAATGCCATAATTTAGCTTATGTTGGCCCTTAGAATTAATACCGGCATAATATTAACCTGTAGTTTTTTTCCAATAGATAATACAGTAGCATTTGGAGGTAGATAATATCTAAATCGAACAAAGAAAGATAACTTACAACATAGTAATATTATGGAGTCTCACTACTGCTGTAGATCAGTCGTTAGAGCGTTGGACTACTAAATTGCGAGCCCCGGGTTTAAACCTCCAGTTCCGGCAGATTATTCTCGTGGCCTCACTGTCGACCCAACAGTATATGGGTAGCTAAATCTCTTTAGATCCAGTGAAAGTAAAGTCGGAGAGGAAAGCAATGGCAAACTACCACACAAAGCCACAATATGCCTTAAAAAGTTGGGACTCTATTCTTGATACCTTCTACGCTCAGTAATGAGTATGGGAAAATTTTTACTTTTGAACTTCATTACTACTGCTAATTGGTTTCTATGGCACATACCTGATGTATAAAAGATTTTATAATGACCTTGTGTGTCATTGCCTCTTTTACCAACATAATTTATTTGACATTGAAATAAAATTTTGATATGGCTAGTTCATTCAATACAATGAAAAATTACACAACTGGCATGATGCTATTACAGTTCAACAAAATAAGATAAATAAATATGTGGAACATCAGATTACGTGCAGAAATACGCATGTGAAATAGTCGACGCGTGGTATACAACACAAATTATGCAAGATTGTATAAATATAATTAAGTAATCATTGTCTCGCAAATGTAAAACTCAATTTTAGTTAATCATGGAAAGCACAACAATGTACACAATTATTGACACGATTTCTTATAATAAATAATCTCCTTTTTGAATTGTCATCTTGTATAGTAATATAAGTAGAACTAGATCCATTTTCATGTTTCCAAATTGGTTCACTGTGTGTGTCGTTTAAACTTCTGAATATAAAAATCACATCTTAAGTAATAAATATCATCACAATTAATTTTGTATCTGGTCATAGTATTTATATGACTCCAGCAAACTTCTGCTAAGCATGACACAATGATAAATAAGAGACAAGAAAGAAGATAAGAGAAAGTAAATCAGCACACTGAAATTCCGTTAGTGCAATCCGTGAATCATCAACATCATCATATAACTGATGGAGTTTGCAAATAACAATTCATCACTGCTATGTTATCGTAAAAGGAGGTCATCACAGTTTAGTATAAATACACCCATCGGGTGCCAGTCCAGTTCCTGTCAGGAGTAATGTTCTGCAATTGTTTCTTCCGTAACGCTATTAGTTAGTCTCTGGGTATGCTCAGCAGTCTCATCATCAGTCAGGTTGCTACTAATACTACGTCCCACGCGGAGGTATGGTTCGGATAGGCGGCCATTATTGTTTGCATTGCCGGTGTCGTTATTATTGGTGTTCAAACAACTTGTTTGTCTGTCCGTTAGGTAACTACTGGCAGTGCTATGTCCACTATGCGCGCTAGCCTTACGCCCACCTCCGCGGTGGGACGCCGCTAGTCATTCGGTCATTTGAGTATTTATGTTAAGTGAATCTTCTTCGTAGTCTCGAACCCCCTTGCACACCTTGCAAGACAGGAGACGTCTGAAGGCATGGTTGAAGTTACGATTGAAGTAAAAGTACAGAAGAGGGTTGAGGAGGGAATTCATGTACCCAAGCCATAGAGCAATTTGCCATGGAATATATGGAACGATATATTTCAGGAGAGGATCAATGATATTTATGATAAAAAATGGAAACCAGCAGATAGAGAAACAACCCATAATGATGCCTAAAGTTTTGGCAGCTTTTGCTTCTTGTTTGAATTTGCCTTTTCTTTTATGATGAGAATAATGATCATGGTTTCCGGCACGTTCCAGCACCCGGATCTGATGTGCCTGTCTAATAGCAGCCATATAAATTTTCGCATTACATACACCCATGAAAACCACGGGTATGTAGAAAGCGATTAGTGAGCAGATGACAGCAAAGGGGATGTTTACAACGAAATTGCAGACATTAGCTTCATCAGGGAATGCACAAGAGATGATGTCCTCGATGCCAATATGGTTCCAGCCGTTTAATATCGGAATAAACGATATAAAAATGGGAATCACCCAGCACACGAACAGCATCACTCCCACCCAGCGTGTTGTCAATCGTTCGTGCAAAAACGGCCGACAGATAGCTAAATACCGATCAATGGCGAGACAACACAGATGAAATATGGACACAGTACACATCATAACATCTAAGCTTGACGATAATTTACACAAAATCTTTCCTAACAGCCAATTATTACTGTTATATTGTTGATAGATCGAAAATGGCATTACAAAGAGAGCTACACACATATCAGCTACGGCTAAAGAAACGACGAACGCATTAGTGAGAGTTCGAAGTTTTCGATGTGTGATGACAGCCAAGATAACGACACAGTTCCCAAAAACCGTCAAAATTGGCGCGCAAATGAGAATTGTTGTAATGGCATATCGTATCGTTGGTGTGTATTGTGGTGGTGGGCCAGACATGTTTTCTAAGATACTGTTACAATGAGATCGGTTGTCTAAGTTATTACTCTCGTTTGAATCCGACTGCAAGTCTTGAACTTTGTAAGCTCCGGTGAATGAATAATCAACAGAATGCCCCATGGTGGATGATTCTGGATCTACTTGGACGCCAAGCGCTGCCATTTCTTTGATTAGTAGCTGTTTGTATTATTACTTACGGTATAACCAATAAGTAGAAATATTATATTGTCTTAAGAATTCTTTTTCACGATGAAAGTCCCATCGTTTACTGAATTTGACATAGTTGACTGTGTATTTCCGTAATCTTATAAATAATTAACAGTTCACTGAGAAATATACGTGACATCGTCATTGTGTGTTTCCTTTGTTCAATCACACAGAGAAATGAAAAGTTTGTAATTAATTAACAGACTAGAAGAACTTATTTTGTTGGTAGAGACACAAAGCTTCCAATAAATGGTATCCAGGATTTCAAAAACGTCTTTTTATTGTTGAGATTTTCTAAAAAGAATTTTATCCTGGGCGTATGGAATAGATCACGCTAAAGAATTGTTGAAGGGTCTAGAAGTTATTTCCAGCCTGTAAATAGAGATAAAAAAATACCTTATGAATATAATTATCGATTATGCAAGATCATCATCTTCGTCATCATCAACATCATCAATATAATTATTATTATGATCATCATCACCATCATCATTATCATCAACATAAACATCAACAAACATGCTGCAGAAGCCGTCGCAAAGGCTACGCAACATGTCTGAAGATAAAGCAATCATTTTTTTTATTCCAGAAAATGTTGTAACAGGAAAACTTGTCTAAGTCTTATAAGTTTAAACTTAATCATTATATATATTGTTTGATCTGACGCGATGCCTAGAGCCGTACTTTACTTTGTCGTGTACATGAACTAGTAATATGAACCCAAGACGAAATATTGTCAGACGTCTGTATGGTTTATTTTGTTTGTAATGGGTTACTTTTGAGATATCAAGGTTTTCCAAGATTTCACATTGTTTTTTTTGGGGGTATATTCCTCATGGGCCCTCGTCCCCGATAAGACTTGGCACCCAATTTATCCTAGCAGCTTAAGCATAAGGGGCAGAAGGAACCCCCCAAAAAACTGGATTTCAATTTTTAAGCCTGTACAGTTGGGGTATGAACCCCGGACATTTTGGTGTGAGAGGTCTTACCCATTTAGCTAATGCTCCCCCATTTCTCTAGTTTTATTCTGAACCTCCAATACCCAAGTGTCATTAAGAAGTTTAAAGAATATTCAATTCAATTTTAAACAACTCGGATTTCCACACGTTTATTTATAGAAGGGAAATGTAATTCATATCAACATTTGACCAAATGTTGCCATGGCTAATAATATTATTAATATTTCAATTTGATATTATATGTACCAAAACTGCTGTAATGCAGATATACTTATGTAATCTTTTCACATGGCCATCAAAAATAAAAAAGGACAATTAAGATAAGAACTATTCTCTATATTGCAATTGCCTAGATTTTAATACTGAAAACCCATTATTCGAAATGATCAACATAACTATTCGACCATTAAAATAATTCCTTCAGAAATATTTTTCATTGTGCAAATATTTGTCGATGCAGTTTACACAAACCATGAACTTTAACCAGGTGTAAAGCAGGTAGACCAGAACACATGGCAATACATGTACATCATCACCCATAAACCATAATTCTAACGCAAAGTAAGTTGATAAAAACGTGGGAAGCAATTAATTGCATTTCCATGTCCCCTGCCTTTACTGAGCAACATAACGAGTGGTTTTTAACAAAGTTATGGATCTAACGTGTCGGGAAAGGTGGGTGGGGTATAGAGAGAAAAAAATTAAACGATGACTTCCTTCTTAGAATTGAACTTAGGACTCTTCGATTTCCAGGTCAAATATAATATATGACTAGATCATCCTACAAATACTATATTAACAAGATAATTATCCTGTGACTCATGGGTTAATAACTCTTTCCTCGTAATTACCGCTAAACATGTCCTCGAGGTAATATTCTTCTTCGTATTATTTAGATAAAATTAATGACATATTCTCTCGCTAACATTGAAATAATACTTTGGTCAATGTCAGAAGATAAACTTAAAACGATATATCGTTTAAAGAAAGAATGATGGGGCGAATCTAACTGCTATAACAACAATAAGAATCTGATATAAATATTGTGAATATTCATTGACAGAATGTTAAAAACAGTACTAGCAATAGAACTAGCACATTATGAATTCCAAATGGCGTCAGCATAATACCAATTCTCTCTGTGTGTGTGTGTGTGTGTGTGTGTGTGTGTGTCTCTTTCTCTCTTTCTCTCTCTCTCTCTCTTTCTCTCCCTCTCTCTCTCTCACTCTCTCTCTCTTTCTTTCTTTCTCTCTTTCTTTCATTTTTCCTCTCTTTCTCTCTTTCTTTCTTCCTTCCTCTCTTTCTTTCTCTCTTTCTTTCTTTCTTTCTCTTTTTCTTTCTTTCTCTCTTTCTCTCTCTCTCTCACTCTCTCTCT
>JASKDV010205095.1:0-10634 GCA_032466395.1 Aegires albopunctatus
GTTACAAGCCTTTGAAAACATAAGATTTATCGGTAATTATTGACCACCCGTCGTGCACCGGTTACCCCGTCTGTGACTTAAACGCACGATTTATAGAAGAAATTCTCCGCCGTGCTCTCATCTCAACGTCCATATACTACATAATTGCAATAGGTAAAGGTCGACATTATTTCATTGATTGTTACAGTCCTCTCTACCTTACTTATAACCATCCTTTTTGAAAACCCACTTTGCCTTATAATCCGCTAATATCAAGTAATAGAATTTTTTCTTTTCAAATTACCCAAGGTATTAAACCATTTCTACACCAATACTTCACTTTATATAACTTGGTCTTTTTCCCAGAGCATGAAGCAAATCAACAAAACTAAAAGAAATTCTCAAGTACAAGTTAGCATCTACTTCAAAACTTAGTCAAAGTCTCCCTCAATGCACAGGTTCTGGAATGTAATAAAATAACAGAGACGTGATACTTCTCAACAGTAGAGCTCATCACACTTCAGTTGTATCTTTGACACTATCTCTATCTAAACCTTTCACTTCTACCCTTTCCTCTCAAGCATCTATCTAAAAACCCATTTCAACTAATAGCCGTCTTCAATGTCAACCAAAGGAAAAGCTATAAGGTGGAGAGGACTCTAATTTAATGTATGCTGAAAATAGTTTTATCGTGTTTAAAAAAGATATGAGAAAATATTAAGATAGATTAGAAAAAGAAAAAAAATCAAAAAAATCATGATATTAGTAAAAGTATTATAGGATAATGCCAGAAAGTGATACCTGTACTGAGCTCCAGAGTCAATCAAATATATTTGGTCAGTGGCAATAACACGATTTGTTTCCTCTGTTGGTCTTCAAAGCAGTTTTGTTTAGAAAAGAATAATGGACATTAAGTATCTAATAAATTAATTAAACAATAAAAATATTAATACTAATAATACATGTAATAATAATAATAATAATAATAATAATCAACACCCACTAACAGATGTGTGAGGCAAAAGTACTTTGTTTATTAGACTAAGGCTTTGGAGCGACGCCATAAAAAAATGAACTGACTGCGACCAAAATTTTGAAATAATATATCTTCTTAAGGTGAGACTCTCACTAGCAATAGATATTCTTATGTCTATAAATTATCTTATTTGAATGTTTTTATCATAATTTTAAACTTTCATCAGCCAAACCTACTTCCGCTTTCACTTTCTTTAGTTAAGGATCGTTGAAGCTTTGTTTCAAGATTTTTTTGTCTATGGCTTTGTTAAAAATTCCTGTTAATTCAAACTATTTCTGGCTCGATTTGAATAATCTGAAGTCATAATTCGAATTTTCACGCTATTAATGACTATTAAAGAAGTTTACCATCAAAGTTTATTCCATCCCAAATCAAACTCTAAGCCTTGCAACTAAGCAGTCACAATTCCACCAGCCTAGGCCTGGTAATATTGATCAGACTATTGAAATTAACCAGGTGTCCTAGGCCTGGTAATATTGATCAAAGACTATTGAAATTAGCCAGGTGTCCTAGGCCTGGTAATATTGATCAAAGATTATTGAAATTAGAAACGAGCAGGTTCCATTGTATTTTGTTCTTTCCTTTTAAGGTTGATTTATTTAAAAATCAATTATATGATAATTATGAAATGCCATGTAAAAGATATATGATGATTGATTCAATGAGGTCAGGGATACATATCTACCTATGTAGATTTTATGTAATGCTTACTTGTAGTGAATGATAGCCCCACTTGGTCCAATACTTGAAATTGTGTCAAAACTCAGGGAAACGAAATCGTGTTGTTGGCTGTGATTCAAACAAGAAAAACAAGGGCATTCTAAAAAGAGCCAAAACCTATCAAAACTATGAATATATACAAAGTGATAATGTGAACTTTCTCTATTGAATAGCCTATTTGCAATGAAAAATCATTAAAAAATATTATAATATCTATAAGTTAGTGACAACACAAATTTATTTAACTCCTAAAAAAGAAGTACACCCAGGAAGAGAGGTGTAAGACGTTTTGAAACAAAAAAGACACACAAAAAATTGATTAAAAAAAAATAAAAAAATAAAGGAATGATAGATCTAGATCTAGATTCTAGATCTACATAAAACAAACAAAAGACCACCAAAAAAAAATAAAAAATAAAAAAAGGAATGAAACTTTCTTCTTTCTCTTTATTCTTTTACCATAAAATTATATATACCTTCTGAAAAACTCTGCTTTTTTTGCAGCATCTATCTCTGTTAGTGTGCCTGATTTGACCTGTAGATATCAAATGAACCAATTGAAAAGAGGAAAAATCACACTGCTTCACAACAATGGTGCAAAACCCGAACGTAGCAGACTGATGATTCATTAAACTAAGGTTCAAGATAATGAAATCTGGTAATAAGATCCTGGCACGTGGTCAAGTGATAAGTGCAGTCAGATTGCAATCTAAATAAAGGCTAAGAGTTCAATTGAGATATAATCTTTTATTTATCGTGTCATCTAAATTGTTGTAGACTACTTTGTTGTGCTACTATTTACATCATATAGTACTAGCAAATACATTTTTAACATCAGACTTATTTTGAATCAATTGGACATGAAGAAAACATTTCTCACTGCTTTTTCCAGCCATGAAAAAAATTCACACAGAGCAACTCCATCCTTTAGCTGAAAAAGAACAACAAAATGTTAAGATAAAAACAGAACAAGAAAAGTTATGATGAAATAAAAAACAACAAAATATTAAGATAAAAACAGAACAAGAAAAGTTATGATGAAAAAAGAACAACAAAATATTAAGATAAAAACAGAACAAAAAAAGTTATGATGAAAAAAAGAACAACAAAATATTAAGATAAAAACATGACTAGGAAATTCATCTGATAGGCACACCAATCCAACATAATGAACGTAAAACAATGAATTTTGATTTGCCAAAATCTAAATCAGATCGCTCAAAGTGAACAAACTTAAATAAATGCGAGCAAAGCATTCAACAAAAATTCTAACCTTTGTAATAAATCTTTGCTGATATTTTCTAAAAGTATAACTCTCAACTTTTTCAAGTAAAATTTATTTAATAAATAACTAAATAAATAAAATAAAATAAAATTCTGCTTACTCATCCCTGAAGGGAAATCTGTCATTTGGTATTTACCGTCACCGAGCGTCAGCCGTAAGAACAGCGCCGCAAACGTAGGCAATTTGTGTAAATAATCTTGCCCACGGTGTCTTCAATGAGATTTGAACCCACGACCTTTCGCATGCGAGTCCAACGGCTTAACCGCTCGGCCACTGTACCACTATTATTCATACCATTATAAAACCTTAATAATAGTGGCCATTAATCACCCATCAAGGGCATGGCTTCTGTGTGATCATTTTAAGGTGCACCTGGTGAGTACTTTTCAGATACAAGGTTTGTTTAGCTACAAACACATAGCAGCTGTCAACTTTTCAGAAACCAAAAACCGTAAATTTTTATGCGATTTTACATCAGCAACCGTTTTCAAAAGAAAAAAAAATCTTGCAATAATAAATAGAAACATCAGCCTTGCTAATATATGAGTGTTTACCTTCATCAAAGATGTATCAAGCGAAGTTAATGGAAAGAAAGTGATTGAACCAGTATTTTTCACATAAGATGAAATTAATAATATTAACAATCATGTTTTTTTTTGGATTGGTCAAATCATACTTTGTAAGATTTTATCCTACTGGTTGGCAGCTATGCAAACAGTTGATCTGCATTCTCTGCAAATATCTTTCAAATACCTGAGCATTCTCCATTCCTTTCATTTCCGTGTCATTTTTCACAGCTTTTAAAACTTCCACTGGTGACTGATTCAATACCCTCCTCGTCTGAAATGAAGTAAATGTCAAGAGCCATTTTCTTCTACATACTTATTGAAGGAAGAAATCACTAAATTGACAGAGAAGGTGATAATGATGTTGATAATGAAATCTAAGAAAAATGAATATTCCAAAATCCTTATTATGAACACAATAGTTTCTAACTTTCTTGTTACAATAAAAATTAAAACTTGAATAAACTCTTAGGCTAATTGCTTTAATGAAAAAAGAACAATCTACCTTCGGTATTGAACTGCAAATAGCATAACTTGACTTGTCGCTTGTCTGAAAAAAAATCCATGAAATAAGTGATACAAACGACTTATTGATATTTCCCTGCCCACTATGGGCCTGCATAGATGGGAGTTAGGACTATGGACCCATCTTTATATTCCTCTTTAAAATTTGTATGAATTCACTCAGTATTAACTGCATTTGAAATCTGAAATATGTAATCACAAATAAATTGATATATATAACAATAACATATTTTGAATTATGTTGACACTTTGAAGAAAAACTAAAGCACAAAGAGGAATCAAATTTCGTTTACATTCGTAAAACAACATTCTTCAGTGCATGGCCCAGCCATATTTTTTATTACAGACTTTATTGCCGTTTATAAAATCAGAATCAATTATGATTAGGATTTCGTTTGGATTTCGATAAACTACCCTGTTGAAAATTCATGCACTGCGCATGGGCCTTGGTTTCTACATCTGTTGATTTAAATATGAACCATTTCAGGTCCTTTCTAATAATAATCAGAATCAATTATGATGAGGTATCGCCCTTCACTCTACATCCGTTGATTAAAAAATTCATCACTTTCAGATTAACTCAATTTATAACTTTTTGCTTTTGCATCATTGCTTATTACTGTTCTACATGAAGAACAGCGGCACTTCCATAGAAAGTAGCGAAGGAAATACCAAAACTAGCATACAAAAGCGTACGGAACGTGGGTCTGGCCCTTTCTAGTAATAATAATAATAATAATAATAATAATAATAATAATAATAATAATAATAATAATAATAATAATATCATACAAGGCAAGGTACTGTACACAGCTAAAAGTTGCCATTAGTTTTTATTTACAATTTCTCAATAGAACAATAATCTAATTAAGCTGGACTACAAATCAGAGCTGCTGGAAATGTACATTTCCGCCCTCTACCATGTTATTTTGAAGCCCCAAGAAGAATAAATATCATGTCTGATATTTGAGTCCAACGTACCATAATTTTTCCCAATGTCTCTTGGTCATCCAACAATGATTCGATAAATCTAAAGATGTCCTCATATGGGTGAAGTACCACTCCTTGAAGGTGAACCCTGACCTCTTTTGTCAATTTCTTCTCATCAATAAATAAACTGAAGAAAAAAAGAAAAAAAAAGGGAGGAAAGAACTTGAGAACATTTATACACTGAAAACTTGAATCCTCATTCCGAGGCCTAATGATAAATGAAAAATCATAGTGCAATAATCGTTAAGTTATCAAGTTATTATGAAATTCAAGCACTGCGATGTATATGAGCCAGCCAATAGAAGCAAAAACATAAGCCATTCAACCACCAAAAGAAAAAAACCCAACCTTCTTTAAACGCAGATAGCAGTCTATTTTAAGCAAGTTTCAAAAAACCTATGAAATCAATGAAACTTTGAATTTTGTTTTGACGCTCTCTCTAACATGCAGTGCATATTTGGTAGATAAAATTGATGATCTTTATTGTTTCCGTTTGAATTTTGATCATTCCTCCTATTGACAATACAAAGCACTGACATGGTCTTATTGATAAATCAAACAGAATCCTCAATCTAAAAACTTAACTTATTTGAAAGTATTTTCAAAATAATTTGCAGGAATTGTAAGATCTCTTTAAATCTTTTAATGTTGTATTTGGTTCAATTTTCATATATGAGCTTTAAGTTTCAAACTAAAGCTTAAGAATGATTTCAAATGAATATCCACTGAAAGATGGATATTTTGACCAATCATGAATGAGATGATGAGTAAATTCATAAAACAAAATCAATAATTTGGTCAGGGTAGAACCAACAAAGGCCCCATATAATAAGTCCAATATTTCGACTGAGGTGCGAAAGTTACTCCAATAGGGATTGTGATAGAGAGTGGCCTCCCTTGGACTCCAGGTGATGATGGTCAGCATGGTGTGAAGAAATAACACATCTTTGATTTGATACACACCGCTATATATAATATCTATATTGTCTACTACTCACTTTATACCTTGCCGATAATTATGGTAATGTTTTTTCAACAAGGTTATCAGATAAATACCAGTAAATATGAACATATTGGCACTAACTCACCAGGGTCCAAATACTTAAAAAGACCAAGGAACTAAAAAAAAATAATAGATAAAATAAATACAAAAATTGAAAAATTGAAAACAAAAATTATCAGGAACCTACTGGGCTGCATCTGAAGTCACAACAGCATAGGAAAAAAATACAGGGTTGTATATAATGTCAAATCCTCGGAGGTTGAAAAGCCCTGAAATAAAGCAAATAAAAAGATGAAAATAGAGAAATTATACAAAAATTCATCTACAAATTATTGCATTTCTGTCACCCCCGGCGTGTAACAAAAATATGGAATTGATTTTTCAAGAAAAACTATCAGTGCAATACAATTCCAAAGCCGTTTCTAAGTTATTGGAAATATTTAATGCATGTTTTATAACTACAAAGTAAAGAAAAGAACATTCTTAAATAGCGCATTTCCACTAATTTCCGCTTTGCAGAGTAATAATTTTAATTTGCATTTGACAGGAAATAGCATTTAATGATAAATTGATGTAAATATATTTATTGTTAAGACATAATGAAAAGTCAAGGAAATAGTATAGATAATCAATTATAGGCATTTATAAAGAATTTCATTTTCACTCTCTGCAATATACTTTTGCAGTCAGTAGCCATTATCTAGATATATATAAGTTTATCATCTGACCAATAATTCCAATAAAATGATCAAACTGTAAAATTAAAATAGGTAATAGTATATCTAGAGATATCAAATGTATCATTTGACCAATAATATCTATTCATTTTCTATCATATAGTTCAACTTACAGGCTATATCATCTAAGGCAGTTATGACGTTGGCAATGGCTTTTTTATCTCCCATTTTTTCTCTCACTTTATTTGCTTTTTCCTTCCAAGACATACCTGAATGGAAACAAAGAAAAGGAGAAAGTTTAAAAAAAAAAAAAAGACAAAATGACGACACTGAAGACATGCCATGCTGGTTGTATTCAAAATATATATCCTTTGTACAGCAATAAAGAAAGAAAACCAATTTTCAACAGAGGAGAAATAATATTAAAAACACTTGGGTTGACAATTCATATAGGAAATCAAAGTTAAAAGGAATAATATCATAGGTGGAAAACTCAAGTTGAAATATGCCATGGTCTATTTTCTCTTATCCTCTTCAAAGAGTTTTTTAAAAACTCTCCTTCATGTTTAATAAAGCTATTTTGTGATCTATTTATATAGCTTCCCTCCTTTATCATAGAGTTAAGAGAACTTTGAAATAAAGCAATATTTATAACAGAAGTGAAGATGCTTGACAGAAGACATTACAAATGGAATTAAAATGTATGACACAGTACATAAAATGCACATATTGATTTGATTGAAAGTGTACAAAGAAATACTTACCATATGAAGAAAGACTCTGAAAAAACAAGCTACCAACATTAACATACAAGAGAAACAGAGACGATATGATAGAAGTATTTAAGTTAGTCAGTGGAAAAAAAACAACTACGAATTACCAACCTCTTTGAAATTCAAGAACAAAAGTACAACACCAGAGGACATGAGTATAAATTATTCAAAAAACGATGCAGATTAAATGTTAGGAAAAATTCATTCTGCAATAGAGTATGTAACATTTGGAATGACTCCGAAATATGTAGTACTATCAAATAACATATTAATATTCGTAGGTTAGTAGACCAATACTTGAAGGACCACGATCAATTGTACAACTGCTGCGAGCCAATCACCATAGGACACTGCGGGGAGGTCTCTGAGAGAAAAGAATGGTGTCAAAGGCTATTTTAGAGCCTATTACCATTAAGAATTTTGTGAGCATTTGTGAGAGAATGGAATCAGAAAGAGTTCCTAAATAAACCGATTTATGACCCATATTTTTTTGTATTCACATGATACAACCACGAAGCAAACCACATTAACACAGGAATTGAATAGGACCGTTATTCAATACATCAAAATGATTTTATGACAAAAGAACAATAAATAAGAAAGAAAGTGCTTCAATTACATCATGATGTAATCAAACATGTAAACAATGTAAACAAAATTGAATTAACTCTTTATGACCAGAATTTTTTCAGCCGAATTGCAGAATTAATTTAGAAAGATGAGATTACATTGAATTGGAAACCTCACATTGTAGAGTTAGAGTGAAAGCTAACAGGGGCATGTCATACATGTTTGTAAGTAATTGGAGAATGTGAATATGACATTTTTGTAAAGTTAAAATTCAAACAATGGTTAGTAAAGTGGGATAATTCAACAGAAAAAATTATTATACGACTACTCTATCGGACCGTGGCTCCGTCCACTCGGTATGAATGTGAAGAATAGAAGACGGTCCCACCGTAATGCTCGATCATAAAAAGTTAATCTTAAAACAAAATTGCTTTAGTACTGATTAATGCTTCCTATGATTATACAAACTACTGACCAGTCTCCGTGTCTGCCAGTATGAGAAGAGAACTGTTGGGCTTCTCCGGTCTGTCACTCCAAACTAAGTCCACTAAATTGTTTGTCACTCCAACCAACTGACATCCATTAGACTTTAGATCTTTACAGAGTGATTTCCATCTGTCTGATGATAAAGGAAATAATTCAGCATCAACATAATCATTAAATATTTCATTTATATTCTAAATACTCGAAAACCAAGAACCAGCCATTTGAAATTGATTAAAATTCTTGCCTGCGACATCAAAATTTACAAAAGTAAGACAGTCTTTAATGATGCAATTGTGCCTAACAGACTGAAAGTCTTGTCCTATGTGTTCTCTATTACTGTCTACCAGAGAAGTATAATAGTCGTTGTAAAATGGCTTTTACTTTTTTCTTTTCACATCCAGTGCTAAGTGGCATCATGGTCTAAAGGAAGGTGTTTGTTTGACAATCAAAAGGTCCAAGATTCAAATCCTGGTAGGGAGCGATGTGGAGTCCTTGGGAAAGACTCCTTAAATCCATTTTCCTCACCATACTCAGGTGCAAAATATGTCTGTATGCCCCCCAGGGCATTTTGAAATGTAACAGTGCATTCTGAAATGTAACAGCGCATTTTGGATTGTAACAATACATTTTGGAATGTAACGATCTGCCAAAGAACCTATGTAACATATATTGAGTACACACAAAATAAGAATGCTATTTCTTTTCTCTCTTTTTTTTAAAAATGAAATCGTTAAGAGCGCTATGAGAGAAAAATTTAAATAGTTGATTTTAAAATGCAGTATAACATTATAACACTTATCTACAGTCTAGTCTCCCTAATCCGAACATCCCCATTCCCCACAATTTGTTCGGTTTACAGAATTTTCAGGATTAGGGAATACTAAGAAATGATAAGAATATAATCCGTTCCCAGACAATCGTTCAGATTACGGAGACCGGACTGTATGCATTGACATGAAGATTTACCAAAAGATAAAAGAGTTGGATCACATCCCACAATGCCTCCTGGAGGAAGTACCTGACGAGACAAAGGAAGTGCACACAACAAAATTATGCCAAGTCAAAAGAAACGAAATTATATTCTTCTTGAGAAACATTTCCAATTTAAAACTCACGTTTTGCTTGTCAAAATATAAACACAAAAGAGCTATTTTCATAACTTTTATGAAAACCATACCTCTATTCCTGTTGTTAGGTACTGCTATAAAATCTTGATCGTATAATTTGACATGGTTCATAAACATTCTAT
This sequence comes from Aegires albopunctatus, assembly GCA_032466395.1. NCBI lineage: Eukaryota > Metazoa > Mollusca > Gastropoda > Nudibranchia > Aegiretidae > Aegires > Aegires albopunctatus. The sequence continues at coordinate 9,860 of JASKDV010205095.1, forward strand.
GTAAGAATGCATGAAAAATTCTTATATCAAAGAATTATTTTCTCATCATTCTTGCAAAGGGCGGAGATACAAGTGAAATTTTCCTTTGCAGTGGACTTGACATGATGACCGAATGGATAAACCACTGGATTTGCCAGTGAAAGGTCATAGATTCGAATCTTGTTGGACACAACATGATTTATGCTTTAACGTGGTGGTTGTTTACAAGAATTGATGACATTGGCAGTGCTGTTCTTATAACTGACACTACATGATGAGGAAAATTTCCATTCAGACAGATTAGTGGAATAAAGGAAAGAGCGTTCTTATAAAACGTATTCCCACTAATTGTGCTCAATGCACTTTACAGATGCTCATGCGCTTTTTTTTCTTTTTCTTTTTTATTAGTGGGATATATAATTAACTTTTATGTGTTTTTTATTTCAAGTTAATTTTATAGACATTTGGCCTAACAGAGCAAAGATAAATACATTGTACAACAATGTAACATTTCTGGGATCCATGATTATTTCTCAAATTTTGCATCAGACAAAGCTAAATAAGCAATTTGTTGGTTTGCATTGATTGCTCCATCATATCCGTTGAATGAGATGATAAGCTTTCAATGTCCATTTTAGAGTCCTTTTAGTTGTATCATGTAATTATCTTTTTTATATTTAATAAGACACTTTTATTTATTAAAAAAAAATAAAAATAAATAAATAAATAAATAAATAAATAAATAAATAAATAATAATAATAATAATAATAATAATAATAATAATAATAATAATAA
>JASKDV010205106.1:0-10634 GCA_032466395.1 Aegires albopunctatus
TCCTCTCGCTTACTCTCTCTCTGTCTCTCTCTCTCTCTCTCGCTTAGTATCTTTCTGTCTCTCTCTCCTCGCTTACTCTTTCTCTCTCTCTCTCTCTCTCTCTCTCTCTCTCTCTCTCTCTCTCTCTCTATCTCTCTCTCTCTCTCTCTCTCTCTCTCTCTCTCTCTCTCTCTCATACTCAAATTTGCCCTTGCCATATTCATATTGCAAACCTACGTTCTATAATGATAGATTAAATAAATTACCTTGAAATAGATACCAGAATGGTATGGACATTCAAATTATTTTTATACCTTTAGGTATGGATATTTGATTTCTATTTATTTACTTATTTTTTCTTTTAAGTAATTTTTTGTTACATTTATAGTCGTTATTATTGTATTTTTGATGGGGATATTTTATGTTAAAATTGTTGCTGCATCATGGTTTAACCGAGTCTTATTTATCAATATGAGATATGAAAGTATTTCTATCAGAATGGCAATGTCATTTATGGGATTGAAATTGTGTATTTCATCATGTAGCACTCTTCATGTGTTGCCATTCTTTGGAGCTTTTAATTTTCAACCTCCTTTTATGGAGATTCTTTACCAATGTATTTGGATTTCCTGAGCTTCTCTATAGTCTCTACTATGGTTATTCTTCTTGATGGGCGCTTGTCTTTTGTTTAGTTTTTTATAACTTATAATAATAAACCATGTTTATTGTTTTGGTTAGGGAAGGGAGAGGTTTTGCGTCATTTGGTGCCTGATAGCCTTTGATAGGGTCGCTAATCAAGTCTTATCTTGTGTGATTTTTTAAATTACTAACTAGCATGATCAGATCTATCTGTATTGTGTTTAGGATTGTTAACTGGGGCTAATGGATAAAGGTGGGAAAGTAATTTTGAATTTTAATTGAATTATTATTTGGTTCTGTATTTTCATTTTCTGAGATCTGGCAACAAATATGCCTTGTATAATGTGTATAATGTAATAGTGATAAATTACTTAACTCTTTAATTATTCGTCTCGATAAAGTTAAAGTGTGTTTTCTTCTGTCACCAACTTTCTTTTCATATGATAATTGAATATCAAAAAATATTTCTTAGTACTTGAGCCTCTTTTTTTTCTCCCTCTCTTTCATGTTTTGAGGTATGTGTATTAAGAATACCATTCTTATGTAGGGCCTACATTAATCATATTCTTAACAATAATTTCTTGTTCAAATTATTAATATTCTTGTGGTCAAAACCTTACACTGCTATTTTTAATTTGCGTGACATTATTTCTATCTTCTTCTTTTCTTTTTTTTTCCCCCTTCTGAATTATTTTAAACAATTGAAGAAGTTAAGACATGATATCCTAAATCGGTAACATATCATCTATCCATTTACATAAAATTTTGAGGAAGGGAGCAGAGATTTTTGGATGTTTGTTGTTGTTTTCCACCAAGACTATTTTTAACAAGGATGATTCATCCATTTATTTATTTTGATGAAAAATATACTTTAAACAGTAGTTCATTACATTCGTGCAACACAAATAGTTTGTATATTTACCACCATTTATATGTGCAAGTTATATTTGTCCTGTCCAAAGACCAGGTGCTTGGAACCAGTGGGTTTATGGATGAGAAGGCAGGATAAATTTATACATCCCTTCATGGCTCAAATATTATTATGGAATCACAAAATTTACATTACCGTCAATTGTGTAGCAGCGATCATATGACGGTGCCTTAGACAAACTTAAGGGAAAACTTTCATTTGCTGAATTATGCTCTGAACCAGACTATTTCCAATTCGCTTTATATGATTGCCATTTCCTTTCCTAGTTATGGTTCTTGATAACGGGAATCAATGTAATCAAAATAAAAGAAGAAACAATAAGTCGTACTCCAGAAAGTCTCCCTTGTAGATGGGAGAGGCTGTATACTTATTGATTTCAAAGATGTCTTGGAAAAGTTTGAGGAATGACTAATATTCAGTTGGTAGCTGCTAATTTAGAAATTATTCCTTAAATGATATTGATACATCAAAAAGATATGATGAATTCAGTCATCTACAAGGTTATTTTTTTTCAGTGCCTCTTCTAATCTCCCATTTTGAATTATTTTTTAAGGCTTCACAGAGAGAGGACAGCTATGAGGAGACGATTCGTGAATTGACAAAGAGACACAAGGACGTGAGTAAAACTGATCTTGCTCTGTTGTTTAACCTCAATCTTTTGGTTATGATATTCAATGAAATCTAGTTGATATTTCCAATTATTATTTCTATTCTTCAAAGAAAGCATCAAAAGAGAGTCTTTTTGTTGATGAAAGGACAAATAAGAGCAACGAAGACATGCCAACCAACTGATTTCTATATCGCCTTGATTATTACGCGAAATAAGCATTTATACCGAATGTTTCGAGATCCTTTCCATTTCAAATACCATTGAGCTGCAAATCAAACTTTGCAGTGTTTATTGAGAATATTATTTAATTGACCGACTTAGCAAATCTCTTCAGACTAAAATATATATATATATATATGTGAATGCATAATATGATTCTTATTTTTGAGACACAAATTGAGGGAAGGAAAAAACACTTTCCTGCCCATACTAGATATCAATAGGTGTGATAAGAATCACTCATTTTTATTGATAATAATGCATCATTTATTCCTATTATTATATTTGTATTTTATAGTTTACTTTCACTACCCTGTTCACCATCAATGATTGCAACTATTACTTTAGAATTCAAAGAAGGTTTTCATCCTCATCATTTCTATGAAATATATTAGGTGATATCACCATTGCTGGTAACTGGTAGATTTTTTTTAAAGATATTAAATGTTAGAAATGTTATATTTACCTTTTGATGATGCTCAAAATCAATCCTGATTTGACACCAGGCTGAAAACCGGGCATCTGAAGCTGAGCGCACAGTATCCAAACTGCAAAAAGAGGTGGACAGATTGGAAGGTAGATTGAGTGATGCTGATCTGAATTGCTTGTTTTCCCAATATGTCTTGAGCATGCCATTTGCATGAGGAATTGGCAGAGGCTTGCCGTTGCCTCTCCGTAGCAATGTACCCTTCAATTCCCTTGAATTATGACACCACCATGTTTCTTCTTAACTTTTTATCCCTGTGGTGGAGGTTTGTTCGTACCTGCCTACGATTACAATACAAATTTCTTCTTGCTCATTTCCATCATTATTCAACAATTATTTTTCTTTTTACACCTCTTTTAACTTGAGCATAAAATTCTTTCACAACTACCATTACGATCATATTGTGCCTTTTTGTGCTTTTACGCTTTACACTTTGAATCTCGAAGCAATTCTTGGAATTTTATTTACTTTTTCATCATGACAGAAGCGGGGTGCTGTGATAAAACAACAATGGAATTAGCACTCTTTTCAATCTGGAAATAAAAAAAAACATCATCATCTTTGGCTCAAGGAAAGACTCACTTTCCAGTCATTTTTATTTCAGTACCACTTTGTCAGATTCCTCTGGCAAATTATCATCTTGAGAAGAGGATTTTCTTTCTACTTTCCTTCTTAGCTCATTCTTCTTTTCTCATTGTTTGCATGGTGAGGTGAAATCTCTTGGAGCTTTACATAGTCTTTCCCCATACTATAAATTCATCTTCTTTCTGGTTGATCCCTATTCTGTCATTATCAAGTAGGTTTATAGGTTGTTGTACTTAGACTTCTTCCTAATGCTGAAGATGCTTTTTCACCTCTCTTTTGTTCCTTTAAATCACTTCATATACACTGCATGCTTTATATATATTATGTATATTATCTTCATACATGACAGGCCGAATCAAGAGCAGAGATAGCCGAGAGAGAACATACTTCCTTACAAAAATCATTAGAAAGAGTAGAAGGTATTTGGCTCTCACCTTAATCTAAATCTATATAATTGAAAGATAAGAATCTACATCATTGAAAGTTGGAAACCGTTTTTAATGTTAAAGCTCTTTACTTCTGTCTCCTTTCTTAGCAACTATTAATCATGAAGAAAAATCACACATGAACATTGCAAGTAGATTTCTTTTATGTTTTCTATTCCAGACATTTTATTTTTTATTTAAACACTATCTTAAACTATTCTCTTTTTTTCTTTCTTCTCTTTCTTTCTTTCTTTCTTTCTTTCTTTTTTTAAGTAAGGAGTTGTTGTTTTGTTGTTTTTTTTGTATTTCTATAATATAAAATCACTCAAGATGTCAACACTCCAATATACTGTGAAACCCCGATCTATTGCCAGCCTTTGTCCTTGGTACAAAAATTCCATTTTATAAAAGTCTACCTATGTCTCAATGTACCGTACCACCATTCTCCAACATTGATATACTGCCAATGCAGTCAGCGATAAAGAAAGAAAAATAAAATAATGGTTTTTTTTTAAAAAGAGAGATATCGCCAGTGCAACGCTGTCATGGGAGGAAGGGATGAATTTTTAAAAAAATTGTATTGCCCTGGTATTATGCTAAATTTGCCATACCGCCAATTTTTCATTGGAACAGAGGCAGTATATTGTGGTTTCACTTTCTACTTTTGGTCAGACAATTTTTAATCCTACTGCCAAAATTCTTTTCTAGTTTTTGCTTAAATATTATGTCAGAACACAACAAAGTAATAATAGACTTTGTATAACCTTAACTATCATCATTATATTACATATAGATAGATATTATAAGAATTTGAATTTGTTAATGAAAAACTATGTCCAAAGAATAGTAGGTGGGGAGGGAGGAGACATTATAGAGATTGTGTACTAATGACTACACTTTGAAAGGAATCCCCCCTTGATATTCTTTCTTAGATATTAGGCCTATGCAAACATTCTCTCTTCAAAGGTGTGAAGTAAGAAGTCTATTCTGCTCTATGCTACAGATAGTCAAGTTTCAAATTTCATGCACCCCCAAGCATCATTACCGTTACAATATAGTGATTAGTGATCTTTTGAATTTACAGAATCCAAATTCCATGTCATTTCAACTAATCAGCATGTAAAACCATGTTTAATGTAAAGAGAAGTGAAACCTGAGTGTACATAAAATGAATCACATTCTGTAACTAGTGTTGTGGACTTAAATTAAGTATGTTAGTGGCTTTGATGGTTTAAAACAAGCATTTTTACTAATATTGCAGTCTTGCGTTGAATTATTTTGATTATTTTTATTTTTTATTTTTAATATAAAAAAGTGTGTTGTTTTCATAGTGTTCATGCTCCCAATCATTGTCTTGATACTGACCAGAGTTTTGATTGTGATGAAACTAATTGCCCGTTGTTGCATTGCTTTACCCTGTGTGTTTCCAGATGAACTGATTCAAGCTCATGAACAAAATCGTGCTATGAAGGCAGAAATGGATGCATGTCTTGGAGAATTATCAGACATCTAGTTACCTTCTTTAAAGGTTTTTTACATGAACTCACTTCAATTTCACCCTTACATATGTCTACTAGCAGAGGTGCCAAATCTCTGGATTTATCCGGAGATCTGGATTTCGAGAATCATCCGTATTTTACCAGGCTTCAGGCCTATCATGGCGCTTTTTGCTTCTTTTCTTTTTTTTAAACGTATAATGTTATTGTTGTCTCTTTGTGCATTTCATAATGCATTTTATGATGAAATAATCTAAATGAATTGTTTGATGTAATTTGTATTGAATATTAGAAGATAATGTAGTATAATGACCAGCGTCCACGCGAGCGCTTCTTCCAGTGTTTCAATAAGTTCAGGGTTTGTTTTTTGTTTTTTCATAGCCAGTTGGCACCTCTGGTCTAGTTGACCTTTCTTCCGTTCATTGATATCAGGTTTTACCCTGACCTTACTGGTCTTCTTACATTAGCTTTGAATTGCTTCATTAAAAAACAAACAAAATCATAGTATATCAGATTTAAAGCTATACAATAGTAATAGATAAAGCAGCCCAATTCTATTTGTTATATTTTAATTTAGTTGAGACTTAAACATAGAACTTATAAACAACAATAAGAGTCCCCAGAGTTCTATGACATACAACCAGATGGTTAGTGTAGTAAGAGATTTTCTGTCAAAAGATCCACTAAGCTGTTAAACGTGTTGATATCTGCATTAACTGTTTAGTATATCGAGTCCCATCCAGTGATTCAAGATCACAACTAAATTTTGAACAAGAAAAACTGTTCACAAATTCCAACCACATGTCCTGGTTTTGTGACAAACAGTACTGAATTTTTATATCTTTTTTTTTTTTTAATTTAAATGTAGTGTGCTGTTGACTGAAATTAATTATTATGACCTCATCTTTGATATTCTTTCCTTCAGTTTTATTTGTTGTTTTTATGCTATTTTCTTCTATCACTGGTTCGACTATCTTGTAGACATTTGATAAATATTTTGAATTTGTTTTTCTTTACGTAAATAAATGCAAATCATGTTTTAGATGATAATAAAGCAATAAGTTTGTTTATAAATAGATTATAAAATTCAACCTTATACCTGGTTATGTTGGGGAAAAAATGTGTCATCTTCATCGATTAATTTTCATTTTCCTTTCAGATGAGCTGCTGGCAGAGAAAGAGAGATACAAATCCATTTCAGATGAATTGGATTCCACATTTGCCGAATTGGCTGGCTACTGAGCCCCCCAAACCCCCTTTGCCTTTGTCTACTACGTTAATACAAGAGCTTCCTCATCATTTCACTCATGTGACGCAGTTTGTCTTTTTCCACATAAACTTTGTGATAGGCTCGGTCCATTTGCCATTTTTCGATCCAGGCAACAACAGCCAGTGGCTTTTTTTTTTCTTCATGTCCACTGTTCAAAATTGTTTCCATCTTTTTCATGCATTCAAATGGTGATCTATGATAAATAATTTATTAGGATTTTTTAAATAAAAAGAAATGTGTGTTTGATGAGGAAAAATTGTGGTTAGCTGATCAAAATCAGGAAGACCAAAAATTGTTTAAGCTAAGCTTGTACAAAGTTGTTTCTTGATTGCACCTGCATATACTTATAAGGAGATTAAGATTCTCTCATATTTTTGAAATGACCAAAATGGACTGCCTTGAGAAGCTATGGAGACTATTTCATACATTATAAGTATGACTATAACATTGACCGGGCATTGTCATTGATACATACTCAGAGTCATATTAACACCATTGACTGTTATTTATATATTCTGCATAACCATCACTGCCATAGTTTCTCAGTAACCCATTTTGGTCATATCTAATGGTAGCGAGTAACTCTATACAGGGGGTTATGTTTTTTTTTTCCCCAGCAGTTTCAAAATATTTTCAAATTCTCTTTCCGTCATTTATTCATCAGGGTTTTTTTATGGTTAAACATTTGAATTGGTTTTGTTGAAATTTGGTACAGTAATTTTTTTTTTCCTTCTTTAAATGATTATGATTATGCAAGAGATGAGTCCACTTTACTTTTTGTGATAAAGTATTACAAAGCAAGTGTCATGTGTATGTCTGCCCTTGTCTGGCCAGTGCTCTCTGAACATCTTTCTGCTGGTTGAGGTCTACCAGTCTATCTCCACAAGCGTCCGAGCCCCTTCTGCCACTAATACCATCATGTAATAACTGCTGGAAGGGCACCAGCCAGTCACATCAGTAGTCAACCTTAAGCGACATAACATCATTGTAAATAATATTTTAATATTCTAACTCAGCGTCTGATGAATTTGAGCACTAGCTTGCCATTCGGTAGACTTCAACTTGAAAAATCTTAACCTTTCTTCAACCTGCCAGAAATTAGCATGCTTTTTTCTTATTTTTCTACTGCTAGAAAATGTATTCTCATGATATGTTCACTCGGCTTCTAAATAAAAGAAATAATTATATTATTACTATTATTATTATGATTATTATTATTATTATCAAATTTAATGTAACTATCACAGCTATCATATATGTGTGTATGTATGAGAAAACAATGTGAACTGTTTACCTACTTGAGCGAATTTAACTACACAATTATTTTTTTTCATTCGAACTGCTTTAGATGGATGTAGATTTAGTTTTCTTTGCCAGTCTGTGTAACGTATATATGGTGTATGATCATCACACATTCACTCAAAAATGAATTTAGCTAATGTCTGTATACTCATGTTTTTTTGTTGTTTTTTTTTTTTAATTTTTGTTGAAACTTCATATCTGGCACTTCTCTAAGCTTTCTTAGTCTGCTTAAACTGATTTTGATCTTTCCGAGAAGAAGAAAGAATATTTCTGGACCGGCCACAAGCCTTTTTTTTTTTTTTTTGTACATGGCATATCTTGAAAAAAATATTAAAATTATAGCCATCTGAAATATTTGTTACTAGGACTATGTTTTTTCCTTATTTCATTTCTATATGTTCAAAAAATTGATGTGGCTGTCTTTTATTTATAAATCTTCTTGTTTTCCCATATTCTGCGTGGAGTGGGTGGTGTTAAAATGGGGTATCAGTGTCATCCTATTATTTATTACTGAAATTGTTAACGAACAACCACATAGCAAGGAAAAACAAAAAGCTGATTGTATTTGTACAGACTGCATAAACAAATCACCATCTAGGATCCTGTTATTCTTTATCTTTTTACAATTAAAACGTTCTTTTTCCCATTTTCAAATTTCTTTTGCCTCTTCTTTGAAAGTGGATTTAACTTTGTTCAGTGAGAATGTCTGTCACCAATGGAAAAATTACTCTCCCATTTCTTCATCTACCTTCATCAGCACCAAACAATACTCACTCTAAGGAATTGTCCTCGTTTAATACATTAACATACACCATGCCTCTATTACATATGTTTTTCATTGCATGTGTAGGGTGCTCTTGGTAGGTCTCCGACTATGATTCATATTATCAGTATCAGTCCTCTTCTTAATGGCTTTCTCTAGTCTTCTAAGTTGTATCTCTTTGGTCTGTTATTTGTGCATTTTAATGTTATAACAATAACAGAATAAGAGTAGCCTATCTAAATGCTCACACATATTGCTGAGCACTTATACATTATTTTAGACCATCAGACTCCGAGAATAGTTGATTCTAAATTATCTTTTTATTGGACAAATGGAATTTGTAGTGAATTCACTACGGACAAGATCTGACTCTACCGCCAAATGCTCATTTTACACCACAGAAGTCATCACCATGTCAAACTAGTGCACTAGATGCCACCTATAACTATAAGCCCGCTTACTCAGACAGATCATTTGCTATTTAATCTTCGTCGTTACAGCGTAATAAATAGCGATGTCCGGATTACCAAGATCTTGAGAAAACACTTCTTTTTGCATATCACTAAACCCATTAAAATTAAATCATACAGTGGGCGCCGCATTCAACAAAGTCGGACTGAACAGTCAGCTTCAACAAAATGAATGGCAATCCCTGTTTTCTTCTCATATATACAGTGCACTCCTGATATATCGACGTGCAAGTGCAAGGGTCCAAAATGTCGATATAATAAGTGGAAGTTGATATTAAGGAAATCTGTTTTTAATTGCTTTTTAAATATATTGCATGTACATTGTTTTATACTGCATTAAAATGTTCTAGAGGCCTACTTAATATGGGAAGCAATCGCACATGACGTGAGTGCTTAGACTAGCAACAGTTGAATGAAACAATCGTATTCTCTGCACACAACTGGACAATGAAAAGAACGAGGGTGGATGCTAGTACGCAGAGAGAGAAGTTGTCGATATAGAGAACTGTATTTACTGACAGTCAAGAGGAGGATAATTGGGATTTGATCAAGCATGTCGATATAAGGGAAAAGACGATGTCGATATAAGTGATGTGCACTGTATTATTATCTCTTTGTAATAAAAAGTCACTTTCACCGAAGCCCCACCAGACGTAGTCTCATTCAACGAAGTCAATCAGGTTACTGATGGCCAATGGATAAACTCAAATCCTACTCCTGAGTAGGCTTGTTTCATTTGTGCCAAGAGTCTCTGTGTGTTTTTGTACACACACAGGCCACATGTTACAATAATTGACCGTTGACATGTAGAAACATCGAAGATGACTACTTTATTAGTAAGTAGGCCTATTTTGTGTCTTACTTGTAGTCGCGTGTGTTCTCCCACAACCAAAGCTATAGATGTGGCAATGTTGTGAGTGTGTTGGCACCGATGTTCCTTGGTGAAGTGCTAGTCGGTAAGGTTAGCTTTGCTTTCATCATGGGATGCATTGCGAGCACGACCCTTTTTCCCCACTTCCCTTCACTCTCAAGCCTTCTTCTTCAAATAAACTGACCCAACTGGGTTGAGTACTACTACTACTGTCAATACGCTTTGCAGATAAAAGAAACATCTCAAAATTTAAAATTTTATTAATGATTGCCATCACATCAAGCCCCAAAACATAGCAAAAGATGTTAATTACATATTGTGAATGTCTTAAAACTTCAGAGCACCAACTGCAATATTGATGGTAGACTGAATCTGATGACAGTACAGGTATGATATTAATATTATTAACGGTTTTACTCAAAAGTAAAGGCTGTCAGTGTCAGTTGGTAGATATAGTTTTTTCTTCGTTTGTTTGTCTTGATGAAGATTTTTTTATCGAAACGTCGACTGTATTTTGTTTAGTCTTTATTTGGTTGAGTTTCCTATACATTTCTTTGTTCTTATTCTATATATACTCAACTGTGGCC
>JASKDV010205117.1:0-10633 GCA_032466395.1 Aegires albopunctatus
AGAGAGAGAGAGAGAGAGAGAGAGAGAGAGAGAGAGAGAGAGAGAGAGAGAGAGAGAGGGAGGGAGAGAGAGAGAAGGGTTTTAAGATATCGATTTTGCTCTGTGCACATAGGTACTAACTAAAACACGCCTACCATCATCGCTGACAAAAAGTGTCATTAAGACCAGGGGAATCGAATTTTGAATTATATGTATTTAAAAAACACCCGAAAATAAAAGTGGTCGCAAAATCATATCTTACGGCAATAACTGAGTGTAAAAGAAACTCAAGTGTAAAATGTGGTGATCCTGCGCGCAGTGAATGAAAAAACCATTTTCAAACAAAATTAACAAAGACCGAGGAATCTAGATCTAGTCTCATATTATGAAAATCATATGCATACATTCATCCTCAACTTAATTTTTGACATTTTTCTGTTTTTTAAACAAAATTTTGACTCTGCTTTTTGTTGGTTGTCATCTCCCACTAGAATAATTAATTTATCATTATTCAATAATTACGTTGAACAGATTAGATTTAAATAATGGACTCATGTCGCAAAAAATCAAAGGTTGTTTCGCTTTCTTTCAGGTTTGGCAGTTGCACAAGACTGTTCCATCTCTGGACAGAAATCCACGGTTATAAAGTGTTACACAGATGAAGGTATTGACGCAACCGGGCCGTTCTCAAGATATCGTGGGGGATACGAAAATAATGCTCTTTTTGAGGACATTTTCGCTTCAATGGATTCTAGCATTATTTGCGGGTTCGTTTCATTAACGCATATTTCGGTTAGAGTTGTATTATTGCATTTTGAATGTTATGATAGGAATCAAGACAAATCAAGAAAAAGTTTCAAAAATCACAACACCGCTTTGTCTATGTTTATATCTTCCTTTGCATGTTTTTAAATTATGTTAATGTTCTTATATAATACATTTCATACAACTGTAATAATTATATTACCGACATTATTATCATTATTAACATCACCATCATCATCATAAACATAATCATCATCATCATTATCATCATCATCGTCTTCGTCGTCGTCGTCGTTGTGGTTGTCGATGTCATCGCCATCCTTACTTATCATTAAATATTATCACATCATCATCATCATTAATATAATATAATATAATATAATAATAATATTAATAATAATAATAATAATAATAATAATAATAATAGTAATAATAATAATAATAATAATAATAATAATAATAATAATAATAATAATAATAATAATAATAAACATACAGTGCGGGTACCCTCGAGCACAAATTGTGTATTTTAAATGACGTCACTTATTCTCTATGTTGTTATCGTTTGGATCCATTAAAGAAATGGCTTAATTCTAACTTGATCTTTGTAGATCTATTCACTTCATTTCATCGTGCTATATTGGTGACCCCGACGTGATTTATTTAGTTCTAACGGCGATCCGTTAACATCATCATGTCTATTGATACAGTAGCACTGAAACTTCCAACATTTTGGACTTCTTGTCCTTCTGCTTGGTTCGTACAAACTGAGGCTCAGTTTGCATTGCGTGGGATCACGACAGACGAAAAATATTACTATCATGTAGTCGCATCGAGGTCGTTATCCATCATTTCCTCACCACTCAGTACCTGTAAGTACGACACCCTCAAATCCTTTCTTACAGATACATATGGATTATCAGAAGCAGCCACTCTATTAGATTTTAAAGATCTAGGTGATAACAAACCCTCCGAAGTAATGGACAAAATGCTGGACCTTTTAGGAAACCATAGACCATGTTTTCTCTTCCGTCACATTTTTTTACGGCTGCTACCCGAATCGGTCCGGGCCTCCTTGACTAATTCCCCTCACACTCACACCGAGGACTTGCGAGCACTAGCGAAAGGGTCCGATAATCTCTACAACTCTCTGTCTTCAGGTATGACAGTGGGCCTATGTTCTACAGTTCAACCACCGAATTCGATAACACCTGTATCGACACCCACCAGCCTACCTGAAGTTGATTATATTTGCTGGTTCCATCGCAGGTTTGGATCAAATGCCAGACACTGCATCAATCCATGCAAGTAATTCAAAAGCTTCAAAAACAAGAAACGTGAGGGAAACGGACGGGCGGGCCAGCAGTAGAAAACACAACCGTTGGTCCGCTATGTCTTTCTACTATAATACCCCAAACAATAACTTCAAAATCAAATATGCTTCAACTATTTGTCACGGGCGGTATCTCGATAAGACGTTTTTTTAGTAGACACCGGTGCCCAAGTTTCTGTGACAATAGCGTCATTGGCTGAATGAGTGTCAGGGACTATAGGATCTCCCTTACAGGCAGCTAACGGATCTTCCATAGCGACCTACGGTGCCCGTTTCGTACCCATTCGTTTTGGCAATCGTGTTTTTAAAGCGCGTCTTATATCGGCTAATGTAAAACGTCCCCTTTCAGGAGCAGATTTTCTCCGTCAACACAATCTGCTGGTTGATATTCGAGGACACAGATTGATTTAGGCTGAATCTGTCACACATATCCGTTGTTCCGTCAATTCAGTTTCAACAGACTCTGACTCCGATCTTGCTCTCATAGAACCCAACAGCAATAAGTTCCGTAAAATTCTCAACAACCATTCTGAGCTCTTACAGCCAACATTTTCTACCGCTGATGTCAAACATGGTGTTAGGCATTTCATACCTACAAAGGATCGCCTTGTCTTTGCCCGAGCACGCTGTCTAGCACCGAATAAACTCGCAACTGCCAGGAAAGATTTTCTTGAAATGGAGAAAATGGGTATCATTCAGAAGTCAAATAGTCCCTGGGCATCCCCTCTTCACATGGTTCCCAAGGTGAATGGAAGCTCACGCCCCTGTTGCAATTATCGCAGACTTAATGACGCTACGGTGGCCGACCGTTATCCTATTCCCCACATCCACGACTTTTCAGCTCGTCTAGGTGAGAAGAAATTTTCTCCAAGATTGACCTGGTTCGTGGATATCATCAGATCCCTGTGGCTCCGGAGGATCTACCCAAGACGGCAGTGATCACGCTTTTTGGTTTGTGGGAATTTATACGTATGCCATTCGGCCTGAAAAATGCAGCTCAGGCTTTTCAGCGCCTTATGGACACTGTAATGCAAGACTTAGACTGTGCGTTTGTTTATCTAGATGATATTCTGATTGCAAGTTCCTCTGCCCAATCTCATATCGATGACCTTAATGCAGTTTTCCAGATGCTAAAACATCACGGACTGATAATCAAACTTGAGAAATGTCTATTTGGTGTGGAATCGCTTGAATTTTTGGGACATCAAATTTCCGCGTCAGGTTCTACTCCTATGCTTTCTAAGGTTCAGGCGGTAAAGAATTTTCCACAGAAAACTGCGAAGGCGCTTCAAGAGTTCCATGGTATGTTAACTTCTATCACCGTTTTACTCCCAAAGTCGCTTCAATTCTGCGCCCACTTTACCATGCCCTGAAATCTTCCAGGCCAAGACAAGTTCTCGATTGGTATCAAGAAATGAACCAGTTCTTTCTGGCTGGCAAAGACGCTCTAACTAATGCGACCATGTTGGTACACCCGTGCACAGAATGCCCAATTACGCTGACGTGTGATGCATCGGATGTGGCCGTTGGTGCCGTTCTTGAGAAATATATGAATGGTCACTGGGAACCACTAGCCTTTTTCAGCTATACAGCTATAGCTACAGCACAATGTTCAACTTGGGTAAAGGAGTGTCATGAGTGTCAGGCATCAAAAATTCAAATACATACTCGAGCACCGCTGGAAACATTTACAGTACCCGACATAAGATTTTCGCATATAAACATCGATATTGGCGGCCCGCTTCCACAGTCCTGCGGTCACCTATACCTTTAACCATCATTGATCGAAATACACGGTGGCCAGAGGCAATTCCCATACCAAATATTACGACGACCGTCCAGGCTCTTGCGGGAGGATGGATCTCTCATTTTGGCGTCCCTGGTGACATATCATATGACCGCGGTTCAAAGTTCACATAAGCTTTGTGGACTAAACTATCCAAAGGTCTCGGAGTCAGGTTACATCGAACGACAGCGTTCCACCCTCAAGCCAATGGAATGATCGAACAGTTTCATCACGCTCTCACTGACTCTCAGTCTCAAGACTGCGCTGAGGGCAGACTCTTAGGTCCCAATTGGGAGGAAGAATTGCCATGGGTACTCCTGGGCATCAGAACGCCCCCAAAGATGACCTGGGTTATTCGTCGGCAGAGCTTGTCTACGGTGAATCCCTGACCATTCCCGGTCAATTGATTTCTTCCAACACTTCGCCATGGTCTGCCACTGAATTTTTGACGACATTTCGATCAAGTGCACCTTTGCATACATCTAGACCAGCCAATCATCATACTACATCATGCACACATTTACACATGTATCATGTTCAGAAGTAAAAATAAAATTGTCCATATATAATTATATAACAATATACATATTTTGTAAAATTAAAATGTGAATAAAAATGGTCGGGATATAAAAATGTAAGATTGAAATTGTTGTTTCCAATAAAATGTTTTTAGTTTCTTTTTAAAAGACGTCAGTCTATCTATATGTGCCTAAAGTTTCTGACCCGTTGATATAAAAACGAAAAACAAAGTGTAGATCTATACTTATTTTTGAACACTAGCAATAATTAATTGCAATTCACCAACTTAATAACGACATTATCTCCCCTTAGGAAAAGTTCAAAGTCAGCAGAGAGAGAGTTGTATTGTCGGTTCATCTAGGAAGGAAATATGCCAACGCCTTTGCAACTGGTAATTTGATGTTTTTTGGGGACGGCAATAGCCAAACATTTCCAATGGTCTGTCCGGATATCATGGCTCATGAAATGGCCCATTCGATCACCGCCAAGAGCAGTAAACTACAATACAGGTAAGACGACTCGATAATACAAAATAATTTTCTTATCTAATTTATCCTCGATCCCTTCCATTGCACTCCGGTTGGGTATGGTAACTATGTCTAATATTATTATTAGTCCTAGTCGCTGCGAACCCGATAGCTCACTCACATGGAGCATGTCATCGGGGAGTCTCGAGTTTAGCTAAACAGCCGGTTCTCGGTCTGCTAGGAGGAAAGGCTCGACGTACCCTGCAGCTCTACCAAAGGGACGTCAAATGACCCCCCCAATACCAACCAACCAACGTTGTTTTGGTCTCGGGAAGATTTTAGAATTGCTATAAATACTATAATTTGTCAGTTCAGACTCTCTCAGGCCACTATCACAGTAGTTCTGTGATCCAAATAAAGTGTAGTAAAGTATACCTGCTATATAAACTAACTGCCATTGTACGCATGAATTTCATTCATCACAGCTCGTGTTATATTTACCGAGTCTACTATGGACTGAGAAATGGCGGCCTTAAATTTGATAAAAATAACCTTCCACTTCCATACCGATTTTGTTATATTTTGTTTGCAATCGTTTCTCTCCTGTGTAAAAATCAGAACTACTCTATTATAATTGCTGTCTGGTTGTAGTTTACGTCGTTGCGTGAACGTTTTATGTGTGGCTGTGTCGGATGGTGGGTGGTGCATGTGATCGTGCGTGAGTGATATAACAATATTAATAAACATGAATAGCGCTATACGTATTATGGTAGAATTTTTAATTTCGGTAGAACTTTTAACAACATCCTTCTATTCATCCACAGACTACAAGCAGGAGGACTTAACGAGGCATTTTCCGACATTTCCGGTGAAACAGCAGAACATTATACTCGGGGGAAAAACGATTGGAAGGTTTCGTTTTGCCTTTTTGTTATTTAATATTAACATCTGCGACTCTTTATATTATTATGTCTTATGTGTACAATATAAATTATTCGCAGGCCTGATGGTTTTGCTGTAGGATAATCAGAAGACAGCCAGTCGTAATAATTCTGAATGTGGGACCTTCCGATTACCAGCCTAGTCAATGTCTACTTAGACCGCAATGCCACGACATACATGTACATGTAGTTGTCCGTACGATCATCGGGTCACGGTCGAATAGCAGGACTTATTATGAGAGGCTATCTTTATGTTTATTGTTTATCTGACTGGTGAGACGGGGTGGGGGGGGAGAGAGGGGGAGAGGAGAGAGGAGGGGAGGGGAGATATAGGGCCATGGCCATAGAAGCTGAATGGTCCAGACTTTCCGCCATGGTGTGTATGTATGCCACCCAAAACTATATTCCCGTTACTTTTATTGAGTCCATGGTGTCAGTAAACAAAGTGAAGCCATAGCGGACTTACCGTTTCTATAAAAAAAGGTCTGCACCATAACATTGGTTTAATAATTATTGTGACATCATTGTCTAGTGGTGGACATTTATGCTCGTGATCGAAAGGTCCCAAGTTTAAATCCCGGTTGGAGCGATGATGAGTTCTTGGGAAAGACTCTTTGCATGCATTTCCTCACCGTACCCAGGTGTAAATGGGTACCTGGTTAAAAGTAGAGGAAGATCTTGTCAGCATGCTAGAGTGAAGCCCCTTTCATCGGGTTGCACCTCTGTATGCCCTCCCTCCTCCCCTCTCTGGTTGAGAATAATTTTGGGCTGTAAATGCCTGCCAGAGAAACTCTGTAAAGAGCATTGAGCACATTTAGTGGGAAAGTGCAATATAAAAATTCTCTTTACTTTACTTTTATAATGATGATTTGCAATCCCATCTTTTATATTTGACAATTGATAGATAGCTGCGGACATCTTCAAGAAAGACAGAGCCCTTCGTTACTTGAATAATCCAAGCCAAGATGGCCATTCCATCAACCATATGAAGCAGTACAAGAAATCCATCCAAGTTCATCAAAGCAGTGGCATTTTCAATTACGCTTTTTACCGTATGGTTGAGGTATGTACATAATACATGGACAAGCCCAGACATTTTAATTAAAATTTGAGCTAGTGAATGCACAAAATTCATTTGGAGTTTTCATAAGAACATTTTGCTATAAACATATAATTCCTACAGGAGTTGTGAGTGTGAGCGTGCATGCGCGTGTGTATGTGAGAGAAAGAGAGAGAGAGAGAGAGAGAGAGAGAGAGAGAGAGAGAGAGAGAGACAGAGACAGACAGAGAAACAGAGAGAGATAGACAGAGGGGAAGAGAGAGGGAGGAAAGAGGAGGGGGGGGGGGGGGGGTAGGAGATAGCGGAAGGTTGTGAAGTGAAAACGTTGTGAAGGAAGTTAATTTCTGCCTCCGAAGCCATACTAAAAATGTATTGTATAAGATACCGTGATACATGATGGTCAGAAATTCATAAAAAATGAAGCAGTTCATTAGCCCTACGCCATTAGGGAAAAAATTGTCATTGCCACTAAAAATCTGTGCACTGAGAGTTATATTTAATAAGATTGTGTGTCAGTTTAAATAAAGAAGAAAAAATATTTACAAGACAATTAAGCTGAAACTTAAGTTATGAAAAATTCAAATGAATGTCAAAATATGTCACAAATATAATAAAACTCATAGGGAGTATAAAAAAATGTAAAGAAACCTGCCTTGAATGCCAAAACATGGAAGAAATCAAGTAAAATGTTTTGTATTAATTTACCCATTTTATTCCCAACTTTTCATCATTTCATTATAGAAGATGAGAATTATGAAAATACATGTTTTATAGCAATACTATTAATTGAAGAAGGCAAGCAAATGCCCTGTGATTCCCATGATACATTAACATATTGCATATGTCACATAAAATAATGCATCGTTTTACAATGCAATCAATAATTACTCAATAAATTGCATGGTATAATAATCATAATATCAGATTCCATCATTGCTGCCACACAATGAAATAATTTACATACTGCAAGTGGTTTGTAACAAAGGAAGACCACGAAGCTTAAAGACCTACCGTAAATATCTCATCAAATTCAACAGAATATCAAACATATTGTACTGAACGATATAAATATTATCAACATACAGTGAGGTGATCTCTCATCCATTACAATAATAATCTTCTTTTTAAACTTTAAACACAAAGAGCTTCATTCAAAAGAAGTCATATATGTAAAACTTGTACTTTTGGTATCACGATTAATAACAATGTCCCATTATTCTTGTATCAATCTTGAATTAAAATTAATTTTCATTTATCAATTTGGTACCTTATCAATTCATTTATCTTTGAGATTTATCCTGGGATACAAAAATTCTAAAAAGATATTTAAAAATCTTACAAAATATCCCAACAGAGCACATGGAGAATTGTTTTTATCAGTGGATATGTGCTTTATAAATACTATGTATTATTATTATAAGTTATAAGGCAAATAAATTTGTACTGATATTTCATTGCGGCCAATTCATATATTTCTGCTTACAAGAGGTACATAAATATAATGTAAGTAATATGCAGGAGATCAGACCTCTACTATTACCAGTCAATCACAGCAATAGACATAGAAAGAAATTCAAATACACAGTAGATTTATCACAGATTATCAGATAAATTGGCTGAAAAAACAACAACTTGAAAAGAAAAGAAGGATGTCTTTGTTTTACATATTATGCATATCTAAGCTTTCTCTTATTTTCTACAATTGACCAATATGAGAGAGAGCATACAATATTGTCCATTTCAGGCATTAGCAGTTGTCAGGTAGTTGCTAAGCAAAAAGGGTGGGTGGACATGCAATAACAAATATGTAAATTACATTCATACATTGCAAAATCCAACCTTCACTAAATTCTAAAACTGCAATAAAAGTAGATAAAGGTCATCTACATATACAATCCACGTCAGAAATAAAAATGTTTGAGTTGTTTTGATATTTTATTATGTTGCTTTGATACTTTCTATGCTTTGTATTTGAGCAATGATCCAAACTTTCCTTAATAACTTTATACAATTTCTCACGAATTCTCATTGATGTGCCTGAGCCTTGTCCCAAACACTTACATTTGACTTTATGATCTAAATTTTTCAACAGACAACAGTCGTCATAAGCTTTATCTATCTATAAAATTAATTGTTTCATGATGAACTAAACCACCACAAATTTAGGTCAATACTACTGCATTTAATGTAAACACAAACTACCAGCTTTTTTAAACAACGTACTTGTCTTTTTAAAAAAAATCTACGTTTTTTGGATTGTAAAATTAAATAATTTATATGCTTTTACATCCTTGAATGCTTTTTTTTAATGTCCGTACAGATAGAGAAAGTGCCAATATTTGATGCCTACGATTGTTTTCTAAAAGCCAATATGGTTTTATGGAACAGTGCCACTAACTTTGAGGAAGCAGCCTGTGGAGTAATGCAGATGTGTCATGACAGTAGCTATTTATTTTGTGATAAGGTGAAAATAGAAATACTGTAGCTGTGTGTGAGTGTGTTCATGTGCCTTGTCTGAAGCAGACACCAGCAATCAAGTCTCTCCAGTCCTCCCATCTTCTCTGATGGTCTTGCTCTCATTCTCATTGTCTCCCCCTGCTTCTTTGTCGCTCAATTTTCAAAGTTCAAAAGTGGGATGGTAGGTGGAAACAGATGGCAGGAGGGCAGGGGGATATAAATATTATTGTCAAATATCTCATCAAATAAAGAGGAATATATTTCCAACTTTTCGTTACTCTAACTTTATGCCCACACAATTTCATCTGCCTCCAATTAATGTATATTCCAACTGATTACATAATACATAAATTACCAGGAAATCTTAACATAATTTTCAAATATATTTTGATTTTAAAATACTTCTTATATATTTTAAATGAACATAAGTTTTAAATATATTTCAACCAAACATATTTCCAAATATATATTTTTGAATATAACATATTTTCAAACGTATTCAATTAGGCATAAATTGTGCGATGATGTATACAATTGTTTAATTGTTATTTGTTTTGTATTTCGATATTTAACAGATAAAAAACTCCTTCACAACAGTTGGAATTCGATTTAAGAAATGCAAGCAATATGCACTCACTACAGCTCTGCATTTTGGTAAGCGTAATTATAAATTCACAACCATCCAAAATATTTCCTAAAATACCTAAATTACAGTTGCCTCAAAATGAATCATAACTTTGAAATAAAATCCTGCCATATCTTTTTTCTCTCCTCCTAATCTGATTCCTGTCCCGCCTCTTCTACAACAAAATTACCAGAGGAACCCTCTAAAAGCCAAACCACTCTATTACTGAAAATTAACTTTGATACATCTTTGAATTTTGGATGGTGTGATGTGCATGTTGCAAAATCAATCAAACCAGCAACAACTTAAAAGGAAATATCATTTATTTTATGGTGCTACAGCACCAAGGCCATTGATAGATGACATATCAGTGGTGCATTGATAAGCCATCAACAGAGAAAATATAAGTAGTTGACAGTAGTGCTGTATCAAGACCCTCAAGTCGTTTACCGCTCACAACACCATACGACAAGTTGAAAGTCTCAAGTCCTTCCGCCTAGACCCAACACTCTGAGCGAGCGCAACTCTTTTTTACCAAGTCATTCGACGACTCGACGTTGAACAGGAAGGGGGGCCGTTAATTACTATTTCGCGAAGTTAAGCCAGGTCCAGCAGTGTCTGCCGTCACTCCTCTTGTTTATGAGAGTGTGAGTGTGTGTGTTTCTGTACACAGAAAGGAGAGAAGGTGAAAAGGAAGGGGG
>JASKDV010205128.1:0-10632 GCA_032466395.1 Aegires albopunctatus
CCCCCCCCCCCCCCCCCCCCCCCCCCCCCCCCCCCCCCCCCCCCCCCCCCCCCCCCCCCCCCCCCCCCCCCGTCAAATATACTTTTTATTATAAGTAACAAGAACAGAGATTCATTCCTTTATCATGTTGCAAAAGACAAAGATGAAAAAGTTGATGGAAAATATGTAGTGTTCAACTAATTAAGGAAGAATAACTCTAAACAGAGAATACCCAATATCAAGTAGTGATTTCTTTGCTGATAACTTTAAAATCTAACAGGAAAGAAAGAGAAAAAAAAAGAAAAAGAAACAGTGACACATACATGTACTTATTTAAAAAGAGGATCATAGATCCAAGATATTTTTAAAAAGTAACGTACTAGCACTGCTATAGTTAAACCCAACGATATGATAGAAAATGGCTGCGTGCAAGAAGTGTCAATTCTAGCCAAAAGCATAGATGCAAACTTTTCAGAACTCAAAATTGTACTTTAAACGCGGTCTTACGCTAACACCCATGTTTCCTAAGAATTAAAATAATTCTTGTAGCAACCAATAGAAACATCCCAATTTGTAATATTGAAGTTGCCTTACATTACTTTCATCATAGTTCATTCAAACCTAGTTAATGGGGAGGAAGTGACTGAAGCAACATTTTTTCACCCTAGATGAAATTAATAAAAATTGTCAATTGTGTTTTTTGAATTGGTCACATTGTATTTAGTATGATTTTATCCTACTGGTTGGCAGTTATGCACATATTATTAGAGGAGAAAATGGTCATCTGAGGTCTGCAAGGACAAATAATTGAAAATAGTAAAGCCTACAAACAATAATATTATTAAAACCCTGAGGCAACCAAAGATCTTGACCTAGACCTGGAAGAAGATTCTACGATCAAATCTATATCTAGATTATAAATAAATCTAATTATAAATCCAGAATTTAGATAGCTGATGTAGTCTTGGTCTAGATCCTGATTCTCTTAGTCACTTTCAGACTATATTCTTCCCAACCCTCGATAGCATTATTATCAAACAGATATTATTATCTCTATGAACAAGCCATGACTGAAGCTCAAAACTTATTATCGATACTGCAGATAGTTGGGGTAATTCATATGAATAGGAATCAAAACAGTACAACAAAACAAACGTATGTACATCGCTCCATGTCCATTTATTTGAATAAAAAATAATTTGCTACCTTTCGGGCATGAGAATGAAAAGGGCAGCCTTCAATGTGACGCTAACAGCCACGATATTACATTGGAGATGCTGGAATGCACACAAAATTGGAGAGAATCAATTGAAATAAATTATTCGTCAATGGGCAACGACCAGTAAACAAATTCCTTGAATGACTAGAAACCTCTTGCAAGAAGATAGTACCAAAAATATCGAAGTAATTCACTGACATTAACCAAAGAAGAGCTGAGCCATACAAAACAATTAAGAATGCAGAAAACACAAAAACAAATACTAAGATTACTAACTAAGAATGATAATTTTTATTTTTTAAAGCCACGATCGGAAATGGATTTTAGTAATAGGGGTGAAAGGTAAATAAGACTTTCACTAAATGAGTCCTACTCCCATCTATTTATCTATTCAAAGAGTAAAGATGGGAGAAGGAAAAAACTATCAGAGCATATGAACATGATCATGACGTTCCAAAAAAAAAAAAAGATACATTTCAGATAGAGTTTAAACATTTTTTAAAACAATGTCGACTAATCAGAATGCATTATAATTCATAAAAATGCCATGCTACGAGATTTGTTTGATTGGTTAATAAAACTAGTTAACCCTAATTGATGATTAAAACTAGTCTACCATGACCGGCTATCTCTTTTCTTGGGGGTTTTCTTCATCGTGCCATAGTCAACAATGATTTAGTATAGTGTAACTCCGGCTTTTTCGACATGGTCTGATTCAACTTCCAAGAATTGACGTGCAATCACACCGCAAGATGAATGACTTTAAAGACAACGTATACACACATCAGTCTGGCTCACTCTAGAGGTCAGACACGAGCAAGATTTTTTTCCTCCCATTTTACTTATCCCGTCACTGACAGAAAAAAGATGGGAACAGGAAGTGGATAAGGGGTGGTAAGAGATTTTATAAAATAAAAAAAAATAAAAAGGAACAATAAAACAGGATGGGGAAAGAGTGTGGGGGAAAGAGTGTGGTGTAGTTAAATTTACATTTGTGACAGGGCAATAAATACTTGCTGGAAATGATGACCATTGTTAGAACACCTGACTTTCTCATGGGTTGCAAATTTCAGGACTGAGGCAATATGCTACATGTATGACAATTACATTCCATTCAAAAGTCATGATAGGAATATAATGTTTCCATTAAAATGAGATCATGAAAATGAGAGGAATACAAAGTTGAAGTTTATAAAAGAAAGAAAAAATTATACAAATAAGCGCACAAATATAAAGATAATAAAATGGCACTCACATTATTTGAGTAATGGTGACATACTTATCATAATTAAACCAGAAATTGTTCTCTCCTATATACGCTTTCAATTAATCATAGAGATTCCAAATTGAAGTCATCGAATCAAATAAAAAGGTCAAAACAATGTAAGCACTGAGTTCAACATTTGGCTATCATAGGGTTCATAATGTTGGGCAATTCTTTTTTATAGTGAAAAAGAGGTGAAACTGATGATTTGCAATTTAGAAAATAGAAACTATGACGATTTGCAATTTAGAAATTAGAAACTATGATGATTTGCAATATAGAAATTAGAAACTATGATGATTTGCAATTTAGAAATCAGATTTAAAGCAATGGGGCACCCATAAAAGGATCATTTGTGAGAAGAGAGGGCAATGAAAAGAAAAGGGAAGAAGCGTCTCAAACGATTTTTGTTAGATAAATTTCATCATTCAAACATAATCAAACTGATAGAAATTCAAAAGCAAAATACCCATATTACACATGTTGTTTTTTTTGCTTGTTATTCTTATTGAGGTAAACGTAAAATAACCCATAAAAGATGTGACTAAAAATGAAAAGAGTACTAGTTCATCAATTAATCATACTAAAGAAGTATCACCTGTCACTCAAAAATCACGTTTAGTCACAAATCAAGATAATTTTATTTATTTTTATTTTTTTTGTGTGCAGGCTAATGCAGATTATCATGACACTGATTTTTTTTTTTCAAGTATTGTTTACAGTTGCAGGCAATCTCAATACAAAAGTATACGATGGAATAAGATCTTTATTACAATTAAATATTATTATTATTATTATTATTTTCACTTCCTCTTTCGTTACTCTCTCTATTATATATTATCATTATTATTACTATTATTATTTTTAACATTATCATCATCATCATTATCATTATTATTATTATTATTATTATTATTATTATTATTATTATTATTATTACTACTACTACTATCACTACTGACAATAATCTCAAAAGAAAAGAGAGCAAAACTGTGTAAGGATAAAATACAAAAATAATTAGATGAATCAAATTTCTTTAAAAATCCCTAATATGAAACTATGAGGATAAGGAAAGAAGAAATGTTACCTTCAACAATAAGAAAAACACTAGCAAAAGAAGCAAGAACATCGGCAAACATTCAAATTGCAAGAAATAAAATTATATTGCACATCAGTCAATAAATTACTTTCCACGGTCGTTTGATTTCAATGACAAAATAAATACAACTACTTCATTTTTAAAAAATGACATACACATAGAAGAGTTCCTTTTAACCGACAATATCAGATGCAGTAGCAGGCCTATATTTATAATTCAAATCAAAATATGAACTCTTCAAGAAGACACGAAACAAATCAAAGCGGCTCCTTGTCATTGCATTATTTTCAAAAAGCTTGACTCTCAATGGAAGCACCAGACACTCGTGGTCATATGTTAACACCCTTCTAAATTATTTGCAAATGCCTTATATAATTACGCAAAACCTCTGACTCTAAGACTAAAATGTAGGTAGAAAGAGCATACTTTCAACTCTGATTTGAATATATTTTTAAGACGTAAATCATAATAATAATAATAATCATCCCGTCACGAAGCTGGATCTCCTCCCTAACATTATACACGTGGTACACTAATTGCCTAGCAGCCAGAGAAATAACCCAAGGCCTTGGCAGGACTACCAAAAATGGCATAGGATTATTTGATATCTTTGATCTTCCGTGCCTGGCTGTGGTAAAATACTTTCAAAACCAGGGGCTTGTTTCCCCCACTCCAAATCACTCCTGTACACAACTTTTAACTCCTACTTTGCAAATCAATGGAAAATGATTTTTGGCAGTTGGTCAAGTCTCTGCCAAGCCTACAAGTCTATGACATTCACTTTAACAATAAATGCAGCACAACATCATTCAGCCACTGGAGCAGTCATATAGTATTGCCAAGCAATCTCCTTCTAACTGAAACCAACTTCATTTAAGGCATGACCTTGGGAGTTGTATTGAAAATTTTCCACAAAGGAGAACACATGAATGAACACATTGAGCTTTTAATCCTTTAAGTCAAAGGAGAAATAATCAAAAGAAAGAAAAAGAATACAGGAAATACCAAGGTCACACTTACTGACAGATGATAAAGCTAAAATCAGGGAAAGATGCATGAAAATATGAACTCAAGATAACAAAAAGGACAATATCTCAGAAAAAAATATTAACCTGAATAAAGCACTGAAAATATTCGTAGAAATGGTGTTGTGGATAGACAATGGACAATCCTTGTGTTTATTAACGAAGGAGTTTGATTAAAATTAGTACTAGAAGTTAATAACAAAAGGGAGAGAAAAGAGCTACAATATTTATGAGTAATACTTAAATCCATTTATATTAATGAGAAGAGCAAAGAAGCGCTATGGTGATAAAGAGATAATTTCATCACACTCGCTTATTTTGCATTCATTCCTTTTGAGACAAAGAAATAAGAAAAGTAGTTAATCATTTTAAAATTGAAGAAGTCAATTTTCTGTCCTCAAAATGAAAATTAGAAGCACAAGAACAACTGAAAAGAGAGAGAAAATATAACCTCATATTTTTTTTCTAAACATTAATTATTTTTCCCAAATAGAATGCGTCATTTTGTGTTCTAAATCATCTAGCCTGACTTTCATTCAAAATTCCTAATCACATGATATGAGGCCATTTAAAGGCAGAAAAAGGCATTAGCAGAGATAGAGGGAGACGGTGAGAACAATACAGCGTAAGGAAAAATTGCCAATAAAAGCTCCCATACTGAGAGGTTTGATATTTGACTAGACTCATATGAGTAAGCAGCGTATGTATGTACAAAATAGAACCTTATTACTTATGGCATGCCTTCATGAATGTGATTTATGGAAAAATATCACATCTTCAAGCTCAGAGCTGAGCATGTGCATTTAATACAGGGTTCATACAGCTCTGGTTTGACAAAATTTAAGTTTAAGGCTTATATTCAAGGGCTGCCAGAAAAAGAAAAATGGTGAAATCATGTTAATGCAACATATTTTAAATATGAAGATTAAAATAAAAACATTAATGTTTACTTTTGGTACTAAAAACTGTTGTATAGGAAATGGGCATGTCAAACTATTGAATAATTCTCTTTCTGAACAATAAATGTGTGGGTGCACAGAAAAACCCTTAACATCCACCCCAAAAATGAAAATTTAGATATAATTATTAATTCCTCATCTTTTCAGATCATTTTACATTTTATTTGAGTTGAATATCTTCACTGGTTCAAAAATTATGGGAATTTTAGTGTGCCCAGATAGTAAATTTCAATTTTGAGAAAATTTAGTTAAAAGTTGGAAAACAACAATACGATAGATTGCCTCACAACAAAACAAAATTATACTTTTTAAAAGATTGTTATTGTGATAAATCTACTAACAAGATCAAGATTGATAATTGAACTATCAAATTCCGTTAAAACCAAAATTTCCCTTGAAATGTCATATTTTGACTTCGAAAGGTGGTAGCATGAAATTAGCTTTTTTGTGAGATGTGTTGGGTTTTCATGTGCGCCCACACAAATAAAGTTTATCATTTCCATCATTATTAATACTATTACTAGCTCACACTTTGCAGTGTTACTTGCAATGATTAAACAAAAGTATTAAAAAATCCAAAACAAAGCTTCAACGATACTAATCAAAAATATATCAAGGGATAGTGGGTTTGGGCTTGATCTGGGGTGAATTGATTTCCTTACCAAACGCAATCAAAATTATAATAGAAACATTAACTTAAGTTACATATAATACATATTGCTAATGAGGTTCTTACCTTAGCAATATATTATTTCTAAATTTGGATTAGTCAGATTATTTTTTCATGGTGTCGTTTCAAAGCCTTAGCCAAATTAAAATAATGCATTTTGCCTCATTAGAAAGTATATTATTATTATTATTGTTATCATTATTATCAACATGACCATATTATTGTTATTTCTTATAATTAATAATGGAGTAAAACATTTGACAAGAATCGTAGCAACAATTCAAAGCCTTTTGAAAGAATATCGGGTACCTGCTACAAATTGAAATATTGACTGTCTGGGACTATGAAAAAAAAGAAAGAAAAAAGTCTACCAAACAGAATTTAAGTCTTTTAAAGAGATCTTGGAAAAATTCTCCGATTTAAAATTTATCCAAGACATAGAAATTGGGTACTCGAATTTAAGACCCGTCACATAAATTCAAGATCTGATCACATAAATTCAAGATCTGTATGAACCCTGTGTAAATATAATTTTATTGATTGGACA
This sequence comes from Aegires albopunctatus, assembly GCA_032466395.1. Taxonomy (NCBI): domain Eukaryota; kingdom Metazoa; phylum Mollusca; class Gastropoda; order Nudibranchia; family Aegiretidae; genus Aegires; species Aegires albopunctatus. The sequence goes on from JASKDV010205128.1 coordinate 6,763, forward strand.
AGGACCAATGCTAAACAAGCCAAAGGAATTTGAAGGTAACTGAAAAGACTCTCTGCATCATATTTTCATGTTATAATTGTGATGAATACAACAATATTAGCTCTAGAGATATGTAACGAAATAACCCTGATTTTTTTTTATTTTTTTTTTTTTTTTGGTATCACATCAAACTTTCAAGCGCAGACAGAAATAATTTGTTTTGATTTTACATTATTATATCATATATTTTTCTTTACAAAAAGAATTTCTTTTTTCCATTTCTTTTTTTCTCCTTCGTTTACATTTTTAGCCAAACAAAAAAATTATTTCAGGAAATGCTAGGTTCTATTTTGTGAGGGCAAACACAAACATAACTACCGAAGATAGAAACATGAATCCACCAACAAGCTGATAAGAAAGTTTGTGAAGACTTTAAGGTGGCAGGTGATTTTAGAGTAAGCAGGGTTTTTTTAATCCTAAAATCTATGACAATATTGATGATGATGACGATGATGATGATATGACGACGACGATGAATCAAAATGTAAAGACGATGTTCTGGAAAGCAGCAACTGAATGCTATGATTGATAAAGCAGATACTGTTTCAGAGAGCTGGGAATCGGCAAGGAGTGAGTCTCTTGAAGTCTATTTTTACCCAGTTGTGTACGAATTGTTCTTCGACATATATCCATTAATGGAAGTGGTTCAGCTGAAAGTAGAAAAACAAATATGTAATACAATGTTAACACACCCATATGACTATTTAAAAAGAAAGTGATGGTGCTATTTTTTTTAATTGTTTTTGGAGTTTTGTTTTGTTTTTTTGTCTTTAACATTGCTCTAATAATATGTCTAAATTTAGGGGCTGCCATCAACAAAAATGGAGGCACCATCAGAACTAGAGCTTCATTATTATATATATAAGAAACTACAGCATAAAAAAAAAAGGAATAATGTTCTGAATAGATGGGAGATCAAACGTATTGGAAATTAAAAATTGCTGAGACTACAGTGATCAAAGACAAGTGAAATGAGAATGGAAGCCAATCACAGTGCAAGTGTAAGTGTCCTCATTCTTAGTCTCAAGCTACACACATCACATAAAAACTTCTATCATTATTATTATATTGTTATTATTACATCTACATATATATCAACATGTAAGTGGATTTCAATTGGTCGAAGAAATCATACACGTCATTAGGTTTTCCAATGATTGGACGGTGGAAACGAGGGAGTGAATCAAGCCCCACCCTTTGTCATTGCTCATTGTTTTTCATATTACCGCTACCTTATTCAATGGGGCAATATACTTTAGTCTAAGAATCAGACATTGTGGTCCCCTGCAAAATGCCGACATCTTTAGATCTAGAATGAATTCTAGAATTATGAGGGAGAATAGTATCCTGTCATATGATGCAACAATAGTTTCCCAGTATGATAATTTCTAGAAAGCTAGAAAGGATTAGAGTTGAAGGGTTTCTAGCTTCCTCGAGATCACGACAAACCTTTACAACGTTCATAGGCCTACTGCTAGCCCATGATAATAATATTACGTCATAGAAGGGGTACAGTAATAAATGTTCTATTCGCGATAAAATTTAGCAATGAGATTTCGAGTCTTGATACTATGGGACAAAAGTATGTGTTGTAAAAATGGTTTTTAATGAAATAATGTCCCCAAAACAGTCCATTGTATCCAAAAGTACGTTTTAGCCGAGATTGTTGTAGACCAAATGATTTATGAAGAAAATACAACTTTGGGACTTGGGACTTTGAAGAAGATACTTTGCAGCCGAGTGTACATTATAGATCGGGTACGTTAAACCAAGGTTTTACTGTATTATGTAAAAAGCAAAATCACATAAAACAACAAATCAAGTTAAACTGACTTGTCATTAATAATAAAAAATGTATTTATTATAATGAGCACAGGATGTAAAAAAATATTGACCAACCTGAAAACAAAAATTAAGTTATTAGCTCTGCATAGAATAGAATGACAATTGGCTTAAAAACACAAGTTTAAACTGTGAAATACTTAGCTGAGTATCTGAACTATATGCTAATCAACATACATTCATTTTCTAACAATTTATTATAAATTAAGTCTTTAATAAAGAACATGAAAAGGGAGAATAGAGGCTGAGAAGGTAATATTTTAGAATGAAAGCAATAATCTAGTTCCTGGCCAATACTGACTAATAAAATAAAATCTCATAAAAACAAATCAAATATTTATAATACACCCTCCACTATTCTCTATGAGCAATAATATCTACGCTGGCTTAAAAGCAAAGTATCTACTCAAAGACCTCCATGGTTTAGTCTCACAAAGCCTTGTACAAGTTCAAAAAACTTATACAAAGCACAAAGACTCCTCCTTGTGATTTCTTTTATATCCCTAGGCACATGACAGGAATGGTTGTGAAGTCTTTTTATATTGGACCTATGGTCATCAAGGAAATATGTGAGAATGGCAATGAAATTCAAAATTCAATTCAGCATAGCTAGGACTTGGATAATATAAGCTATCATTACAAAACAATAAGAAAGAAAGTGGGCTACTCAATACTTACGATCTAATCCTCCAATGTATTTCATGGTGATTTCACAATGTCCCCATACAGCACTAACAATTGGATAGAGTTTCTTTCCTTTGAGCCCACGAAAAGCAACACCTAAATACTGGCCGTCGACTACAAAGCTCAAAGTGCCTTCATCCATGTCTAAGACAACTAAGAAACTGTCAGGGACAACAAAGTTCTCGTCAGCATTCAGTAACGTTGGGTAAGTCATTCCAGGGGTGTTCTTCATGTCATGATATAGTTTGTTTCTACCCAAATCCCATCCCCAGGAGTCTTTATTGCTGCCCACCAAACTCTGATATCCGACACAATGTAAAGGGGCATTGCCTGTGGCCACCCCAACCACTGCATGCGTACCCCTTTGACGGGTGCTCCAGAATATTTCCCAAACATGGAGTCCACGGGTGTAACCAAAACGCCCCCTGATACAGTCTGTGCTCTGAGCGACAGGATGGCGGTGAAAAGTCATCATATCATCGTCTTTGACAAAAATGTTTAATGATCGATCATCAGCGTTCCAGGCATGCTTTATCTGCACTTCCCTGGATGATGGGGGCATGTCTAAGAGAGCATCCAGTCGGCTGGGTTTTTGAAAGTCTGGATTATATGCTGGTTCACGGTTGATAGCTTTGTAGGTGGGCTCCCTGGCGCTGGAGATGGTCTTAATTCCCCCTGAGACTTTCTGCCCCATGTTCATCCTTTGCTGGCGGACACCCCCAATGTTGGACAGAATATGATGCAGCACAGGCATTCAACTACAAAATTTATTACAAAAACCCCCCAAAGAAAACAAACAATTTCACACGCAGGCTTTAAACAGAAAGGGATGATACGCTCTTATTAAATTAACTGTTTACACCACATATATATGAAAATCACTGTAAAATCAATAAAACCAAACAGCATTAAAAACTCCTAGGAATAATCTCGTGCTCCTGGAATTCGAAGCTCCCAGAAATCTTTTCTTGTTTTTAAAACTTGTGAGACAAGTGAATGAAGAAGGTCTCCAAGGAGGATCCGGCTCCTCTAAAATAATGGTGACAGTCACATATAATTCTGTGAAGAATGAAAGTTTGAAGATATCAATTACAAAAACATTTCAGGTGAAAAAGCTAGACATTATAAGACAAAAAGTTAACAAATATATAATATTCTTATTTAAGTCTTAAAATTCTAAATATTTGCAAGTGAAACAACAAATACACAACAACACCAATGAAACCAAAACAGTAATGACATATATATATAAATTTGTAAAAATTAGTACTAATAAGAAAATTGTTGATAATGTAGGAAATCATA